>JAZGTJ010006093.1:0-25833 GCA_036877575.1 Botia almorhae | reverse complement strand
CGGGCGAGACGCTCACGCGCACAATGTCTGCCCGCTTTTGTTATTGTACCGACAGCGAGGAGAGAGGCTTCGGGGGAGCGGGCAGGATGCACGGACGGAGACAGCGAACCTGATAGTCCCATATCGACTCATATTAGATGTTGGAGGGGGAAGGGGACGCGCATTTCTACCTCTCCGTCCTTGTCTGGAAACCAGTCTTCTGAAATCTTTAACAATCCGACTGATGTGTGAGTATTTTATATTCCTTATATTTCTTTTAATATTTTTTTTAATGAACGCCGCACCAATTGAGACCTTATAAGAAACTGAGGAGGACTGGAGATTCAGTAAGATCTGGCGGTCACAGATTATGATCTTGCTCTTAAGACATATTACGTCAAAGGTGTGTATCATCATAACACTTGTCCTTGCCCGAGCTTTAAAATATTTCATCACTGTCTATCTTTTAAATACTGTCTTAAGACGCTGACATCTGACACCCCCATCTCCAAACAGCAAGTTCAATATTAAGAGTCTTAACTAAATCTTGCTGGTATTGATTTAACTAGTTAATTGGACTGCACAAACGTTTTGCACGTCATCTCAACTATGCTCACATTCGGCGCGAGCTCGTGAAATCTTAGATCGACCTGATGACATCATGTGACCTAATATGGGCATTTGTTTGCCCGTAGAGCAGTCAACAGTTTGAATTGGCTTTAACTTTGTGTGACATTATACCGTTATATATATACTAACAGCACTGATGTTATTCGACAGCACGTGGTGAATGTCTTGGATGGGTTTTATGTACAATGTAAACATTTCTTTCTTATTTAGGCTTGCAGGCCCACTGTCTACTACAGTTGTGTACTACAATCTACTAGTTGTTGTAGATATTGTAATGTTAAATTATTCGCTATGTGTCTTATGGGTAAGACCATAAACTTACAGTTAAAGTACAGACATATTATAGACAGTACAGTTACATCATCTTATGCTGGATTTGAATCTATATGTCTTATTAAATCAGGCCATGCTTTACTCCAGTGCACCGCACTACATGATGTAATAACAGAGTAATACACCCAGTCTGCCTTTGTATCTGAAGAAAAAGGGTGAATAATGCATGTGAGCATTTCACTTAGACCCTTTTCATTCCATGTTAAAAGGAAGCCATCGATGCCTTATCATATATTGCAGTGAATAAAAGCAGTCACACCCTTTTGATGTACACATTTTATGTTCTGTCTTAATGTAAATGTGTTCCTCCACTGCTCTGTACATTGAATGTGAATGTACAGCAGACAGGCACTTGCACAACACAGAGAACATATCTGAGTTTGATTATAAGGGTCTTAGAGAGCCTCCCCCCAGATTAGTGTTGATGATGCTTGGAGATCTGAAGTGTCAGAATTCGTCACCTCTCAATTACCACCACACTCTAGAAAACATTCACTTTTGCGATACATGTCATGCTGAACTCCTAGGGGCATTCTGCCCCTCTCATGGTTAAACTGTGAACCAAATTAATGTGCAGAGACGACTCTGTGTAAGCATTTCGTGGGTTGAGGGGCTTAAACACTGGCTGTGTGGCACTTTTGAAACATTGCTTTGTTTGTTTAAGTGGTCCAACCTGTCAACTTGCTCAGCCAATGGTGTGAGTTTGGGGAGGGGCAGTCTGTTGTTTCTTTATCGTTAATTTTTTTTGGCAAACAACCGTATTCCATGAAGGGATTCTACTACAGACTTCCATGAATTATAGTTATAGTACTGCACTGTGTGTTAGCGTACAGTATGTAAGAATCATGACTAAGATGTGTGTTAATGCTGCTGTTCTGTTTTCCCATCTGTCAGAGCAGCAGGATGTCCGTGAATCCTCCTAACAGCAATGACGCCTGCCTCAGCATCGTGCACAGCCTTATGTGCCACAGGCAAGGTGGGGAAAACGAGGGCTTTGCCAAACGTGCCATCGAGAGCCTGGTGAAGAAGCTAAAGGAGAAGAAAGACGAGCTGGACTCCCTCATTACCGCCATCACCACCAATGGAGTCCATCCCAGCAAGTGCGTGACTATTCAGAGGACGCTGGACGGGCGCTTACAGGTGAACTGAAGTTACAGTGAGCATTGAAACATTGACTTTGAAAGCTATGAAGTGGGAGAAATATTTGTGCTTGTTCTGAATGAGCCGATGACTCATTTCTTCAGTTAAATGTCTTGTGTGTTGTTGTGTTACTTTGACTTAGTTAGGGTGTTACAGCTTCAGTGGGTATTTTAAGTTTTCATTCTGATAATAGAGTGATTCATCCGGTTTGACAGACAGTGGCACAGGCGTCTGAAGTGTTTCATAGTTCTGTTCTGCAAGTGTGCATCTTTTCAAAGTTGCACAATGTCATAAAAATAATGGTGCAGTAGATGTTGATTGATTGTCTGATGTTCTGGCCTGAGATTATTGTCATCGGCTGGTAGCTATGACAGCTTAGCTGAAAAACAGAAGTGGTACTTCCCCCTTCTGTCAGTTTCAAAATCTACTCACAGCCTTGACAATAAGTATACATGTTTTCATGTGAATTTCAATTAAATACTCTAAAATAAGTGCTCCTTTGATTTTTGCCAATTTTTGCATTGTGTTTACTATCATTGAATTGCGCTATATTGGTATTATGGTCAGACTTCAGCAGGCCCACATGGAATCTCAGAACTAAGTTTTGTTCAATCTAATTAATTATTTTGTCTTTAAGTTTTTGATTGCACGTTCAGCTTGTAGTTAAGCTTGTAGACTAAGCTCAGTTTTCCCATGTTTGAATCCATTCGGATGATTCAGTGTAGAAAATTCAATAAAAAGCAGCAGATTTCATCAACCATCCTGCTCTCTAATTTATTGCCGTTGGCCATTTAAAAATCTGTATTGGGCAACCACTAAAAACTCACTTAGACCTCTCTAGAAAAACTTCCTTTGGAAGTTATGTTTTTCTACATCGTTCACACAATTGTGTTTCCCCATATCAATTTGTGAATCCTGCAATAAATAAATAAAGTGTAAATAAGTGAAGGCATTGTCTATTGAATGTCAGTGTAAACTCAGTGTCAGTGCGATTGGGTTTTTCTGAAGGACCCAGCACTAATCACATCTGCGACATCCACTTTTGAACAAACAGCTTTCAAGAGGGAAAACGGGATGCAGATGAAGCTTTAGCCAATGCTAACAGCTTCCTGGCCATAGCATCTGTATCCATGGATGCTGGATGATTGACAGCTGCTACAAAGAGACACATATGAATGATCAGGAGGGTTTTGGCTGTAAATCTCAAAAGCCTTAAGTAAAAGTGCTGGTTTATATGGAGGAGGGTGTTTGCACAGTTTCTCCACCCTTTAGTATGAGCAGAGGGGTGGAGAAGAGGCTGTGAAGGTTGTTTTGTCTAAAACACAGGAAAGGGGGTCGGGTTAATTTAAGGCTGTCTATTTTTTCCTCTCTGTGTGTAGAAGGACTGCTTGTAGATAGTACATTCTATTCTTTACACACAAGATGTGATAATATTCAGGCAACACAAATAAAAGCAAAGCTGTATGTGTATGCAGACACAGAGGATCTCTGGGAACGGAACTGAACTGCTGAGTTATGGCTCTGTTCAAAAACCTAGTAGGGTGCCTACATAGGCAGCATCGCACTAAAATGTAAACTTGTAAACAACTAATTTAGAATGCTCTACAAATGCAACAACCTGCAATGCATTTTGTAGTTGACTTTTTATACATGCTTAACTTGTTTAAATTTGGTTGTAATAGCTATTTTAGGAGGCAGCATATTCTTGCTGCCTGTGTTTTGCAGCAGCCATTGTATAATGATAACCTCAGCTTTGAGTGTGCCGTATGATTCTGCCAATGGAGGCAGCACACAAGGATTTGGAACAGAGCTAATGTGTCACCTTTTTGAGCTCATCATGGGCAGTCAGATCATTAAAGAGACAGAGAGAAAGACAAACTGAAACGCAGACAGAAGAGGCCAGATGATTTAAAATGTCATTCATTTTCAGAGCACAAAGGTGAAGGACAACTTGCATATGAACATTCAGTACTTTAGGATGAGGGTTTTTTGTCAAACCTCTAACCCTAAGTATGGGTAGATTGCTTGTGTTAGAAAACACCACTAGTAAAAGTATTAAAAAGAGAAAGAGAGAGAATAAGGAGTTGTGATGATTGAGATAAAGTTAGCTCTCCAACTCTTAATTAACCCATCTGAACCAGCTAATAAATGTCTTCAGAATTACTTTGAAAATTACAGGCCGCAGTATTGACCTAAACTAGGGCTGCACGATATTTTAAAATGATAACAATATGCTTTTTACAATAGTTTGCCATACATGCATGATTCTATGGTTTAGATTGATGCAGTTAGCAGAGAGAAGCTATCAGAAGTTGATGCTTCTTTCAGTTTAGTGATTCTTCTCTCAGAAAGAATGTGGAACGTATTGTGGGTCTATAATTTTTATTTTTTAGCCTAAATTGTGTTAACTCTAACTTGTTGTTAAAAAAGTTGTTTATATTCTTTTTCTTAAAATTATAAGCCCTGTTTCTCTATGCTTGTGATATCCATTCTATTTTTATACTGAAATACTTCTGTTAAGGAAAGGTCTGTCTGAGCATTGGTTTATTACATTTTTTCATAGTTTACAGTATGCAGTTTACTCTAGGGCCTACCCCAGATCTTTAACCACCTCACTACCACAGCATTTCTGTCTTTCTGTCCGTGTTGCTGCTGAAATGGCACAGACAGCTGGATTTATCCCTCGTTGAACTGTAGCATTATGTCTGTAGTGTTAATCTACAGAGGATTATCATATCACACACACGTCCTCCCTGTTGAACCAGCAGCTGTGATACGGCTTTAACAGTCAGCACAACCTTATGTTCAGTCATACTGCTGCATTCCTGACACATAGCTGCTTATGTTCAAACTATTGTTTTACTTTGACATATTTTAGGAGAAGTTTAATTTATCGCATTGAGTTTGAGAATTGAAGTGAGTTTGACTCTGGCTTTTGTGCCCCTCAAAGTGTCCTATCTTTGAGTCCTATCAAGAACAGAGGAAAATGAGCATAGAAAAAAAAGAAATAACAGTTCTAATGCAGGAAAATTATTAGTGAGTGACTTTAGTGACTTTAATTTATATAATCATTTTTATTTCAAAACCACAGTATTTTATTTTTAAAGTGTTTGTTTTGTGGACATAAATAATAGCTCAAACTGTGTGTGTTGACAATTAGAGGTGTGTTGTTATTTGTTACCTTTTCTGAGCAGATAATAGATCAACCGTTTTCACTTGGCAGATGATAAATAGGTGAAAAGATCCCCCAGACTTACATTTTATTTTAGACGGTGAAAAATCTATGTACTGTAATAATTTTCAATGTAGCCCATGTTCATTTCTTGTCCAAAATATGATTTGTGACCTATTTTTAGAGCCCCAGTCTATTTTGCTTTTTAATTCCTTTGTACAAGAGAGTCATATTTGAATTCTGTTCTCTGTCTGTAGGTTGCGGGTCGTAAAGGTTTTCCTCATGTAATCTACGCGAGATTGTGGCGCTGGCCAGACCTGCACAAGAACGAGCTCAAACATGTGAAATTCTGCCAATACGCTTTTGACCTCAAATACGATAATGTCTGTGTCAACCCGTATCATTACGAGAGAGTGGTGTCACCAGGCATCGGTGAGTCTACTGTACTTCCATGAACAGTAAGCTATTAAATGTGCAGCTTTCTTGTTTTTGAAAGCATCTGTGTGCTCATGCAGCGTGTCTACTGTAGCTTGGCTCATTAACACAACTTAACTTTCATCAGTGCAGGGAAGGTTGTTTCGGCAAATTTGTGACATGTTTTTCTCTCTGGTCTTCTTCCATTGTTTACACTCTCACCTCAAGTTGGTCTCAGTCTTCAAAACACTGGTGAGTTCTGCATGAGACCTAATCTTTGCATATATGTGAACAAATGCAAGTATGATTATTATCATAAAAACAATATTGTTAATTATCATAAAAATAATGCAAAACAAAACCCAAAGGTCCTAAAATAAGGTTCATTTTCTGTATTCGAAAAATAAAAAATGTTTTATGTTTAAAATTTCTTAGAATTTGGGGGTGACCCAGGCATGTTTTTTTGAGTATCCTGATCAACCATGATTCATCATTTCTCTGACTGGTGTCTAGGTCCCTCTGGCAGACTGATAAAGGAAGAATATAGCCATGACTGCATTCAGATGGACGTTCCCCCAGGTTTGTCTCCCCAGCAGGACCACCAGGGGGCGATGAAGCTCCCTCCTCCAGACCACTACGGCCAGCCTCTGCCTCCTCTACAACTGCCTTCAGAACCCACACGTGCTCCGCCACCAGTTACCCTTTATTCCAATATGCCTCTCTCCCCAACTGGTAAGCACTGATCTTTGGCCACATGAGACCGTGGGTTGTTAAAATCTTCTGTTTTAGGCATACCAACCAAAAAGATCCATCTTGTTCACTTTCTTGCTTTTCAGCTTCAGGCTCTATGATGCCAATGCAGGGAGGTCATGGTGAAGGCTTGCTACAGATTGCGTCTCCTCAGGGTCAGGTCATGGCCCCCACACCTCCCCCCTCCACCCCTACACATGGACCCCCACAGACCCCCGTCCCACCCCAGCCTCCACCCAGCCAGAATGGGTACAATAACTCCAAACACCCTCAAACACAAGGCTCCTTTCACAGTGAGTGCTCTGCTGTTACGTAACTAGGATCTAACCATGTGCGACTCAGCAAGTGATGAATGTTTTTCGTGTCCAGACCAGTTGCAACACATTTTGTAGTTCACTTGTTTTTTTATTTCTCCCTTTGAACTGGGTAGCCCTGCCCAAATGAAATCTCATTGGTCCAAAATCCTGCTCCACATAGCAGGATATTAAACATCAAGTTTGTTAAGATTGGTGGAGATGTAGTTGCAGTGTAGCTCTTTATACATTTTGTATAAATTTTTTCATACACCTAATACACTCATCTCTAGAAATGTGTTGCTTTGTGCCTGGTTATGATGTTCAGCTCAGCTTTTTTATTGATTTATATACTAAACATTTCTAATCTAATGTTTCTAATTCATTTCTGATAATCTCTAAATTGTTGCAGCAATTTGGACAGGCAGCAGCACAGCCTCCTACACTCCTGTAGGACCCCAGCAAAACGGGCGTGGTCTTCAGCCACCTCTACATCACCCCCACTTCTGTAAGTTTGCTATTAACATTAACACATGCATGTATTATTTTATATTAAACCTAATTGATTAGGAACCTAATCGTCTTAATTTCACTCTCAGGGTCTCAGCATCACAGTTCAGCAACTTACCCTCCTCCAGTGTCTAACCATCCAGGTATAAACATACACAAACATACACAACATATACAAACTTTCACATTCATAAATGCTTTATTTATATGTATACTCTTAGTCACAGTTCTGTATTCATGTGGTGCTTCCACAGGTCCTGAATTCTGGTGTTCTATCTCATACTTTGAGATGGATGTCCAGGTGGGAGAGATGTTTAAAGTGCTGTCCAGCTGTCTGGTGGTGACGATTGACGGGTATGTGGATCCCTCAGGAGGTGACCGCTTCTGCCTGGGTCAGCTTAGTAATGTGCACCGCACAGACGCCAGTGAGAGGGCCAGGTATGTGTGCCACAATCCCACAACTGTTTCAGCCAGCACAGTGTAAGTGTGAATGTGTATCTATGTGTGCTTGTTAGGCTGTGAAATATGATTAATATTTACAATATATTCAGTATTACTTTATTAATATTATGAGTACCCAAGTTTACATATCATATTTATAACATGATAATAATATTATAATAATAATAGTTTCTCTGATTACCAAAAGATTTGTTGTAATTTCAGAAAGTGTGGATATAGATATTAGAGGTTTAGAAAGTAATAATTGTTTTTGTCTTCGCCCAGCCCTAGTGGTTGTATGTGGGTGTATGTTTGTGTGTGTGTGTGTGTGTGTGAGTCCTTGTTCAGATGTAAATGATTTTCACAGGTTTCATGTTTGTTTTAACACACATCACAAAAAATACACACTGTGCCAAAATGTTTCACGACAGCATGATAAATAATGATAAACAAATAGATTATGTCATTCTAATGCACAGTAGGTAATATAACTCAGGGGTTCTCATAGTGGCGTCCAGCGATCTCTGGTGGTCCGCAATCCACAGCCAGGGGGTCTGTCAAATAATAATTTGCGATAAATTTGTTCAGTATTATTAGAACACTTGAAGAAACTAGTTGTAAAGGGGGCATTGGATGCCCATTTTCCACAAGTTGCTATGATTTTTTAGGGTCTTCATGAACTGTTTGTAACATACTTTGGTTAAAATTCCTCAATGGTCATGTAAACCAGCACCCTTTTTACTTTGTCAAAAACAGCTCTCTGGTAGACAGAGCAGGTTGCATGACAGGGATGCTTCATTGTCCAGCACTTGCTAAAACTAAATTTAGTACCTCTGTTAGCTAGCTTCACTACCTGTGTACCTTATAAGAACTCTGTATGTGGCTTTAAGGTGGTCTTATTCAAATGGCTAGCTATACACATAGAAAATGGCTGTGAATGGATGACAGGTTCAGACGCAGACAGCCCATGAACAACTGGCTGCATGTTTTCCTTTTCAGTTTTTCTAAGCTGAAAGGCATTCCCAAAGTGCAAAAAAGATTAAAAAAAAGTGAAACGTTTATCTGACGTCCATTTTAATGTTTGGCCTTGCTCAACAGTCTTGCTACTGTTGATTTTATTCTTGGGGGAAAATTGTCTCCCCTGCAAAGTTTGTGAACCCCTGATATAACTGATTTCAGCCACTTACAGCCTGATGAGTTTGTTGATTATGAAGTTTTTAATTATGACACTCAGTAACTTGTTACGTGTTGCATAACAATGGAACAGTGGAACTACATGCATTGGAAAGGTGGTTTCATGATGAGACAGATCTTATGTGTGGTTTTGACTGTACATCCTGCTTCTGTCCCGGTGTGCAGGTTACACATAGGTAAAGGTGTGCAGCTGGAGTGTCGTGGAGAGGGTGATGTGTGGATGCGCTGCATGAGCGATCATGCTGTGTTTGTGCAGAGCTACTACCTTGACAGAGAGGCAGGCAGAGCGCCGGGGGACGCCGTGCACAAAATCTATCCAGGGGCCTACATCAAGGTCAGGGTCACAAGCTCCACATCTTTTACATTTACACATTTGGCAGTTTATGAGCATTCCCTGGGAATCAAACTCTTGACCTTGGCATTGCTAGCGCTATGCTCTACCGGTTAAGCTACAGGAAAGTAGTTAATGCCCGTTCTGATGGGCACTAAATACCATTGTGCGCTTCAGAGCTGTGTGTGTATTCTTGTTTCCTGTCACCTTCGATTTGCTTCATTTGGTTAGGCGTGTCTGAAGGCCTTTTCAGTAGCCGTTGTTTTAGGAACTATCTGGCATTGAGTTGTTCTGTTTGTCTCCTTGTTCATCAGGAGCAGCAGGTATGAGACTCTTGTGTTTCTGCAGGTGTTTGACCTCAGGCAGTGCCACAGGCAGATGCAGCAACAGGCGGCCACAGCGCAGGCAGCTGCAGCAGCGCAGGCCGCAGCCGTGGCTGGAAATATTCCGGGACCGGGAAGTGTTGGTGGAATTGCCCCTGCAGTCAGTGAGTGTCTAGTTTTAAACATCATCACTTTTATCATACCACACAAATCCTTGCAGTCCATTTATAGTGTATAATGGGTTTTTTACCCAAAACAGTCACAGTTTAGTCTCATATGATGATTTATCTATTAACAGCCTTTTGCAAAGTGTGCATTACATTTTAAGGGGATTAGACCGAAATTACAAACAATTTGGCACATTGTTAAAAATAAACTTTAGTATAGAATGAGAAATTAGAAATTTAGATAAAACGTATAGTACATTTTTATAGTACATTGCTGTCTTTTATTTAAAGATGCAATTAGCAATTTCTGAAAATTGCTGATATGTAAAATCCATACCCAAACAAACACCCCCCTCCCTTCATTGCTGCGCACTCAAAAAAACGAACACACTATTCAACACAAGCAGCAAAGAGAAAAACAGAGAGTTGCATCAACTCCATTGACACCACTGGATCTCTTTCTTAACAGCAATAGTGAATCACAGAGCCACTCAATAATTCCCGGAAGAAAGCTCCAGATACTAGCAGTGCCACATTGCTGGAAGTTACAGAGGAACAGAACGTTTGAGATGATTGTATATTATCAGAATATCTGAAATAAATGAACTTGTGCATCAAGGCATTTTGGTGGACCTTTTATGAGGACCTTGGTGGACCTCATAAAATTAGATTTAGGGGGTGTTAACAGATGACAGATAGAGGCTGCTGGATAAGTTAGCAACTTTTGACAAACCACGTACAGCCTATTAATTTTTAAATTACATTCTACATACGGGCGGGGGTGCATCTTATTTATATAAATTTAGAGTGCATATTTAAGCAAAAACATGTTTCTAGGCATTGTGATTCTGTTGACTATTGCCTGAATTACGTTGTATGTTTGACATGCTATTCAGGTAATTAAAAATTAAAGCCAGTCAACAGGGGATGTTTGTTTTGATTTCTCCTGATTTGTCTTGTGTTTTCGCAAATGTTTGTTTCCCAGGCCTGTCAGCAGCAGCAGGAATCGGTGTGGATGATCTAAGGAGGCTGTGCATCTTGCGCCTGAGCTTTGTGAAGGGTTGGGGGCCAGACTACCCACGGCAGAGTATCAAGCACACCCCCTGCTGGGTGGAGGTCCATTTGCACCGTGCACTGCAACTGCTGGACGAAGTGTTGCACACTATGCCACTGGCAGACCCCGGACCGGCTAACTGAGGGCAGTGAGAGGAACAGTACACACCTCAGCACACACTCACTACACAGATACTGTACTCACTACAGTTATGTGCTAACTGCGTTACTGGGTTTTATCAGTCATTAGATTCCTAGTGAAAACACCACAGAAATTCACTACTCAAATTCATGTTTTCAAAAGATATTTCCTCACATTTTTGTGTAATGTAGTGATGCTTTTCTGTTTTGGTGAATCTCATTAACATGTCCAGGTCATATATCACCCTAAAATTAAAAGATAAAATATTAAATAAGATAAAAATAAGAAATTAGATTTTTAAAGCAAAATAATATCATATCCATCTTAGTGTTTTTAAATCTGATTGATTTTACTGTATTACAGAAAACAAATTACTTCAATACAAATTGTTTAAGTGTAATTTTAAAGTATTTTTTCCCACAAATACTACCATTGTGTTTAATAAGAATAACACATTTCTAAATAATTTTCTTTAGGCAAATTATAATTTCATATCTCTTTTAATTATGGGGTGTAAAAGGACCTGCACATGTTATTCATGTTTTGTGGGTTTCACAGTTTCAGATTAGATGTATATACGTTAACGCTACAGTTCTACTGATGAATGCAAGTTTACACAGGGTTAATTGAAAATTAAGTTCAGGGAAATAGCTTTATTGTTCATATGCCTTTCTAGCTTTGCACATCATGCAGTTATAATAAGAATATTAGAGTCTAATAGTTTTGCAATACTGGTAGAAAATGCTTACAGTGTCCTGCAAGAAATTAGTTTATGGGGTCAGTATCTGATCATATAATAAAGCGCAACAATGGCCACTCACTTCTTCTGCTGTCTGGATTCTGGAAGTATTTATCCTTTATTCTTTTCAAGAGGCATTTTAAATATTTAATTTATCAAGATTTTTAAGTCAACCCAACCATAAATCATAATGTAATATCTAATTTAGAGAAGGTACTTTAAAAGAGACTATGAACTGTTGCATGAAGCTTTGCGAATGTTGTAATAAAATCAAAAGCAACAATACAGTCTAAAACTTTTAAGTATTTGCTATAGCATATGTTTGTTTAAAATACCATGTTTATGTTTTAATATTTTGGAACATAAAAATACAATTTTTTCTGATTAGTGGATCTCTCGTCAGGATTATAGGTAGTGCAGTGCACAGGCAAGTTTTTTTATTTACTTGTGGCTTCTACAGAATACGCTATTGACTAAACAACCTTAAATGTCATGTTAGGTCAAGAAGGTAATGTAAGGGATTATTACTTCCAGAACCTTTCTGTTGAGCTCTCTCAAACTCTGGTATCACACACACACACACACACATACACAACACGGTCCAAAATGACTCCTATTTAGGCGAGGAAGAGACTGTTCGACCTCCCCAAGTTTTAAACACAGACATTTATACACAGACAAATCCATGGGTTTGGTAACACCAAATGCCTCAGAGCAACTGTGTCGCTGATCACTTCAGGAAACCTTTGAAAGGACCATCAAAGTAGACGATCAACATTAGTGCTCAAATTCTGCCTCTTTGGGACAAAGCTGAACCAGTTTCTCCTAAAACTGGAAACATGGATAAAAACAAACTGTCCAAAACTAAATCCTTATCATCTCTGTGCTTGTGCTGTGCTAAAAGTGGACTTCAGCTCGGTTATTGCTGTCTGTTGTAAATGCTGCTTACTATCCAGGCTTCTTATTAGGCATACTTACAATAGCCTTTCAGCGACGTTATTTTCATACCAAAAAAAAGAAGAAAAAACAAAACAAAGCCTAAATTATTAAGCTTTAAAATTGTGGTATTAGTGTTTGTGATGACACAGTTTGGTGTTTGTAACCAAAATCATTTGCCATGTGGTGTAACTCACCAATGCCAGAATACCTCATGATAGAAAAGCATGAACACAGTGGATTTTTCTTTATGCCAAAATGTGTCTGGAATCTGTTTCTGGGCTTCACGTTCACCTCATACTGTAACCAAACCAAAAGGAGGCGTGTCTTGAAGAGGACCGAATGTAGAGTCTTGATGTACCACCTGACCGATTTCAGCCAATGCTTTTTTTACAACATCAGTTACTCAGTTTCTTACCCAGCGATTCATTGTTTGGGTTGTTATAGCAACATTTTTCAGCCATTATCATGTGTGGATTGTGACCAAAATTCAGTCAGGCAGTCCCATACTAAAACCTTTTGCAAACGGGTAGAAGATCTAAACTTCAAACTTAAAGCATTAAACATTATTGTTTTTCTGCCTTCCCAGGTAAAAATGTGTGTTTCACAGTACACTTATGCATTTATTAAAAGACCTTTGAAGATATTTGTTTATTTAATATGTATATCTAGTACACATGCAAATATTTAGTAACTGAAGTGATGAGTCTAATGGTAAAAGTTGAACCTTTTTTTAAAATCAACATGAAATCAAAACAGGGCCTGTGTACTTCTTGAAACATATTTCTGGCATTATTGTGCAGTATTCATCAGCACACATTATTTCTGAAATAAATGTTTGTCTTGGCAGTGTTTTATTATGATGAAATAACTTGCTCTGTTTCTGAAATGAATTTATTTGGCTTATGAGTATTGAATAATGATAAACAATATCCTAATAAATGTTTAGCTATTTCTTAATATCTAGCACAGTATTGGACACACAGTACAGTACCGGTTAGTGTAATTGAGGTTACAGCAATAATAACAAATTACAACAGATTAATGGCACCACATACTGCTCTAAAAGCCTCTTCAAACGTGGGTGTTGGAGGCAACGTCCTCCACAGTCCATTCACATCTGACTGCAATTCTGTGGTGGAACACCAGCTTCTCACAGTCATCAATTCTAGATGGTTTCACTCAGAAAGACGTCACATTACAGAAGTAACATGGCCTGTGAGTGACATTTCATGTTGATTTTAGTTACATATACAGTATATCCTCACTCCTTTTAGTGCTTGACGAGTAATAGCTGGGGTAAGTCACTATCAACTATTTAATAGAGGGATTTATGGTGTTCTGCATTTCCTGCATTGTTACCACAGTCCATGTCTTTGTGCCTTTCCTTTTGTGCTCAATTGTTAATGTATGATTTCACAATAGCTGAAAAAGGCCTTCCCGATTGTTTTGATTATAAACATCGCAAACCTTCTATTGGTCTGAAAGATTTGACATGGCAGGGTTGTTTTTGCATTCATATTGTTTTGGGGGTTTGTTTTCACCCTGTATGACCTGTTTGTAAGTTGGGCAATGCAAGCGATGCAAAACTCTTCATCTGCAGGGTAGGTCAAGCTGACTCAGGTCATGTTAAAAATAATTAGGCTTTCTGTAAATTTATTGAAATGCCTTTTCCTTTAATGGCAGTTGCTTTAAAAACATGTCAGGTATACTCATTGTTTTGATAAGTGCCTTTGTGCTGTGTTTCATTGGGAGATGTGACAGCCTGCATATTGTGACAACCTGCAGTTTAAATAGCAATGATAATGAAACACTTTGGTCTAAATACAGATTTCAGAGGCACTTGTAATGTATGCCTAACTTCATCAGTCTTGTGTTGCCTTTAGCTCTTTAGGTCATTTTGGGTGAGAAATACTTGCGTTGCACATCTAATACTCTGGTGGTGTAACAACATGTATTTGTTGTCATTAAACATGGAAACTTATAAAAATAGAAGTAGACAACAACTGGTAATTAAATGTCTTTAGCAACTTCAGTGCAAAGCTTGCTTAGAATCACAGGTATGGTATTAAGAAACTTTTGTCAGTGTTTTTGTTACGCATTTATTTTTCCCTAAATGCAGAAGAAATAATGTTTTACCCTTAACTTAATATCATTGTGACACAGAAACATTTACTGTTGTAGTTTTACAGTAACTAACTTCCCCCTCATTGCCTGCCTGTCCTGCAGTGTAATTTAGTTTTTCTTTTAAAGGATATAACCTCTTTCATTTGTACACAGGATGGCATTTTCCAAAAATAGCCCTTGCAATGCTTTAACACAGAGAACTTGTGTGTTTTCACTGATGGGACATATATTGTTATTGTGTAAACACGAGGAAAACAGTAACATGACAATCACCCAACTGGAAAATCA
This sequence comes from Botia almorhae, assembly GCA_036877575.1. Classification (NCBI taxonomy): domain Eukaryota; kingdom Metazoa; phylum Chordata; class Actinopteri; order Cypriniformes; family Botiidae; genus Botia; species Botia almorhae. The sequence goes on along the minus strand of JAZGTJ010006093.1, from coordinate 10,871 downwards.
ACAGTATTCCATGTATTAAGCTTATTTCTTACAAGTATTTACCAGTATGTTATCCAGTGTGAATATATATTTGAATTGACTATTTTATTGATATTGTCATTTCAGTTCTTGTTGTTATAATTATTGTTGAAGGACATTTTTCTCCTGTATGTTGACTGTACACCAAAGTAAAAAAAAGATCATTTTGATAAAGATTTTTTGTGTTTTTTGGGGAGACTATAATATAATGAGTAGATGATTATTATAATGATTTTAATAATGTTATTTATTCTAACTAAACTTTATTCCCACTGTTATGAAAAACATGGAAAATTAGCAAATGTAAACAATTTTGATTTCCAGGCTTGGAAAAGAATTTAAATGACAATTTATATAATCTATAAAATACTTTTAAAGACCCTTATTCAATAATGTTAAGAAAAGTGGAAATGAACATCACCTGATTAGAAAATTCATATATCACTTAATATCATATATCAATAATGATATATTGAAGAAAATGTCCTATATAAAAATAAACATAATACATTGTTAATTATAATAACCATTTTAGTATTAGTATCTTTTCAGCACATATTTTATTTTTCAAAGTAATATATAACCATTGCCAGTAGAGTAGACGTTTAATGCAAGTTCAGTTTGTTCTAAATGTAATGTGGTATTTACCTTGGACTGTAGGGGGCGCTGAAGGGCTTATATCGAAATAATTGTTGACGACGCGCTGCATCCGCCCTGAGCATCACTTGCATCTGGAGCGGAGGAGGAGGAGGCGGGAGAGCGGGCGCGTCACCGATCGCATCCTTAAGGAGCGCGCAGGCACAGAAGAAAACATCCCTACAGTTCGGCCACCCATTCAGCTGGAGCAACGGGCTGGAGAAATTCATGGAAATAAAATAGAAATTGTACTTTCTTTTTATTTTTTGTTTGCTAATCACAGCCAAACCATTGGACTTTCAGAATGGCTGAGATTACTGATTTAAAACCAACATATGGTAAGTAAATTGTTATATATGTTTTTACGTAATGATCGGGGTTTTAAGATCGAGGTTTTGTGTATCTACTATAGATATATAACTGTGGAAATACATCTGGATATATGGCTCGACAACGACATTATTTATAACACCTTTATTTGTGAATTCATCACATAGTCGGAGAAAACGGATAACTGGGCTCATATTTTGTTTTCGCTTAATGGTAAGAGTATCTAGGTAATACTGTTTATTTGTTTTGTGTTATTTTATGGTAAAGAGTATTACAGGTTACATGAGCTGTATAAAATAGATATTAAATAGTAAATCATACAGGCCAACCAATCAAGTATAAGAAGTGCAGCACCGGAAATACGCATTAAGTCTAGTTACGTGGTGTGCTACTAAGCACACGCATGAAGCGCGTTTATCAACAGACAAATTTTGTTTGCCTGTGTTACAGTATATGTAGTTTGGGCAAGTCTAACTGTAGACATATAAACAATTCTGAAAATGAATTAGAAGGTGGGCCTGGATTAACATGTTGTTTGCTGTTTTGTTACTTTCCCTCCGTTCCGTGACATGGGAACGCGTGAGTTTTAGTTGACGTGACTGTTTTATATGGTTCAGACATGTAGATATGATGAAGGCGATTTCAGCTTGTATTTGTGAACAGCACAGATGGGCAGATGATCCGCGCAGCCTAACTCACATCTCCGATGACATGGATTTGTATGACGTCATGCCTCTTTACAGGAGCAGTTTATCTCCCGCTACTTCATCTCCAGCAATGTTATCAATTCTCAGAAAGCAACACTGTTTTTTACATTCGGTGTCAGAAATGAACAAGTTTTCGGCACATTGTGACATGGATGACATTGAACCGTCTAAATCTAACATGATGGTTAACAGGAAAGATATATAATCTGAAAAATATAATCTGAAAAAAACCTGACTAATTGTTTAAAATGTATTTTTTGTATAAATGTTATTTACAGGAATTGATTTTACAGATAACAGCCAAAATTGTTCAGCTTTAATAAGTATTTCAACTTGAACTGTAACTGATTAAGTGTTAAGTGTTTCTATGAGGTTATAACAAAATATGCCCATGAAAATTAATTTCTGGTAGTATGAATGTTCTGAAATCATTGCAATTCTTCACTTTCATAACTTTTTAAAAGGCATACAACTATCAAAAGTCCATTTTTATCAAGCACTGTTAGCTGTCAGATTCAAGAGAATTTGACAGCTGATTATGGAGGCTGGTTATGTCATGTGATAGAGGAGGTGGATCATTTTGACGCGATTCCTGGTGAATGTATGTGATGTGGTTTGGGTCAAGTATTTTAAGAACATGTCTGAGGCATCCAGGATCACAGTCTGCCGCGTGGGAGTTGCCTGGAGACAGAATCAGGAGAACACTATAACAAGGACAGATCCAGGCAGATAAACAGAGCTTAGAATTTATAAAATAATAAAACAAACATTTATAAAAAGAATAAAACATTTTACTACTTCTATAGTGTGTGTTTACCATGATGACAACACACATGAATATGTTAAATTCAGACGGCTATAATTCTGTCAGAGTTTGTTAACGCTGTAGCAATATTAAACATGTCTACTCTCAGACAATACCCAGTGCCTTCATTGATTGAACCAAGAGTTGATTGACCTTGCAGGAGGCAATTTTCATCAACAAAACAGGATAAAATGTAATGCTTTCAGGAAGGGTGAGACCTCAGCTCTTAGACATCAATAGTATCCTTTGGTTGTCTTATTGAAAGTCACAGTCTGGTTTGATTTATTAACGCTGGTAGCAGAAGTTGAATGTCAGATGTGTAAAAGATTCCAATTTTATTCGTTGCATTTAAAAATTATAATACCATCTCTGTGGTAAAATTGTAGATTTAGTCAGTTTTGGTAAATTTTGGTAGTCAGTTTTCAGTATTTTAATGGGAATTGTTGAATGTGTTCTTTGAACAGACCCAGTCATACATGTGTGTGAGTGTGTGTCTGTGATGGAGGTGTCCAAATAACAATTTTGTTTATTTCTTTATAATAAATGACTTACATGTATTATACATTTATTTTTAGGCAGCTTATTGCATCTATCAGTTTTTTTATTTCATGATTTCTCTCAGCATATCACACACCTGTCTGCATAGTGTTTAAGTAAATTGGTTTGTGTGTGTGTATGTTCTTGTTCTGACCAAATGTCCCCACGAGTAAGGTAACAGTCACCCACACCTACATTGTGGGGGCCAGCTAGTGGTCCTTACGAGGGAAATAGATTATTGTAGATTCTGAATTATGCTAAAATGATCTAAAATGATTTTTTGAAACACACTTGTGTTTGTATGTGTATGTGGCTACAGTGACTGAACAATGGGTTGGTTTATATATGCGACTGGTGTCAGAGTGACAAGTCCCTCTCTGTCCCTGCTGTAAAATGCAGCACACACTGACCTGCTACAACACACTGTATCTCTCATATCCACACTGCTGGTGCTGAGCTCTTACCATTGACTGCAAGTGAAGAGGCAGAACCAGCTTAATGTAGCAGCTAAATAAACCTTTTCCATTTGAACAGAGAATTGAGGAGTGTGTATATGTATGGTCCTGGTATTCTCTACATTATAGGAACCAAATGTCCCCACAAGTATAGCAAATTTAATAATACCAGTAAATTCTGCCCTTGTGTATGCTTTAATTCATTATAAGCCATATAAACCTTAATTTATTCTGGCAAACTCACACACACATATTCTCCATTCACATACATTAATTTGGACTCTCATACACATGCGTTCTCCTTTACACATTTTGCTCTCATGTTCATGTATTTGCAAACACACATTTAAATATTTGGCTCTCATGTTTATATTTTGAATGCACACGTTCATTTTGTGGGGGTACTTTCATTTTTATTGGGGTTGTGGTTACTGTGGGGCTTTTTTGCGGAATAGTTGCATATTTCTCTAGAGTGTCGTAGTAAATTAGTTTCATGTAAAGTGTAAATGTAGTCCTGGACGATTAAAACAGATTTCTCTATAGATCTTTAAAGTGGACTAATTCTCCAAAACACTACAGTAAAATGTAGCGTGTGAAAATCAATGTGTATGTGAAAGGAGAATGTATGTGTGCAGTGCCAGAATGAATTATGGCTTAATCAGCCCTTCACACTTGTGGGGACAATGGGTTTAGGCATAGGGTTAGTGTAGGGGGATTGAATATACAGTTTGTACAATATAATGTATATGTGTTTGTGTGTGTCAGTGTGTGTGTGTGTGTGTGTGTGAAAGTAAGAAGGAAAGCTCATTATTCACACCTGTCCTCTCTGTGACTAGCTCATCATATATCTTCACTTCTACACCTCATCGTTGTTTAGTCTTACTATCTCTTAATTCCTCCTCATTATGAGCTCCACCCAGCTCTACAGCATCGGCAGTGACTGCAGACAACAGGATCATTTGTCATTTGTGGGTAATTTAGCAGTGCTTATTAATCATGTGTGCCCCCACACACATACTCGCACACTTGAGTGTGTACTATGCACTTGAGGGATGGAGCACATTATGAAGCGTGTCATAATCAGAGGCATGTGTTTGGCGCTGTCATTTATTAATTTTATTTGAGTTTTTCATTTATTAAGTGCTATTATTTAATAATATTTGTGAGATGACTGCTGCCAGATTCTGAAAAAGTCAAAAAATGGAACGGAAAGTAAAAAAGTTAATTTAATACATAGCAGGCAATGTTTGCCTGTGAAGGTNTAAGTGCTATTATTTAATAATATTTGTGAAATGACTGCTGCCAGATTCTGAAAAAGTCAAAAAATGGAACGGAAAGTAAAAAAGTTCATTTAATACATAGCAGGCAATGTTTGCCTGTGAAGGTCATTAAACTGTATTAAACTATATTGGCCATGCCATGGTTAAAGTGTTCTCTAGGCTGTTGCCAAGTAGTTGTTGGGTGGTTTCTTATTAGCCCAAGTAGCCCAAAAGCCCACCCTTAAATAATTATAACTGAAGTTTGCCCTTATATAAGTCCAATATCAGTCTATTTGATATTTCAACTGTTACAACCACCACTCATAACTACTTGCCAGATTTTAGTCAGAACAGTGGCTTAATTTATCATTTTTAAGTTAGCACTGTGAAAGTTAAGTATATCAGCTGGCAAAATGTTTTTTCTTTTGTCTCCTCACCCAGAGGGCTGTCACTAAGCAACAGAAGCAGCTGGCTTTTAAACATGCAGCCAAAAGTGACATCATTGGGTTCTGAGTTCCACCGGGGGTCATAATGTCCAGTGGAAGAGGGGAGGGGTTTGGCCTTTGTGTGGATAGAAACAGGGCGGGGTCGTGTGAGGCTACTTTGCTGCTTGATCTGCTCTGATAATGCATTTACTCCGTTCACATTGCACCTTCATTTTGAATTCTGTTTCTGAGATTTTGGTTTCAGGCAGAATTTTCTGTTCTATTGAATTTGACAGTCACAGTGTTTTTATATAATCTTCTGCCCTTGTTCTTCATTTTTGTCTTTAATCGATTGACTTTCAGTTTATTTCACACAATGGTTTGTGTTGGTTTTTCATTATAGTGAGCCCCATCTAACACAGGTTCTTGAAATTATGATACCTGAGATGAATTTTATTGCTACATAGATTAGGAGTTTGTTTAAATCCTGAATTGTAAAATATACATTTCACTGCATAACTCATCATTTGCATTATGGGTGATGAATAAACAAATTAACTAAACCTAAATATGAAACTTTGTGTATAACTTCCTGTCCTATGCACATGAAGGATCAAAACATGTGGCTTTAAAGGAGAGGTGCACTGTTACTTTTCTTACAATTGTCTCTTGATACATGCTCAAACGGTCAGACTTATATAAGAAAAAAACATTCCACAATGTTTCCATAAACTTCAGGTTGAGCCTGTTTGACTTGGGTCAGTAAGCAACCACCAAGAATATTCCAGCAACTGCCTAGCAACAGAACTCAGAACACCTTAGCAACCTCTTAGCAACACCCTGTTAACCACTCAGAATACCCATTATGCTGTCCAACATTAGGGCAGCAAGTTTTACATAGACTAGCACCACTCACATTTTCTTTAAAAAATGTCAAAATGTAGTTTAATTATTTTCCATCATAATTTTAAAGAAATTGAAGGCTTATACTTTAATCCTGTAGTATATAAGCATCTGTGAAAGGCCTCATGTGAGTCACTCTTGAGTGGTCAGAGAGCTGCTGTAATAGGCAGGTTCTTTGATAATAAACATCTACGACACAGATTGAGGCCAGCAGAGTATTAGAGATGTTTTACATTAAAAGCACTAAAATGTGTTGTTGGTAATCCCACCAGAAATGTGCCAGTCTAAATGCTCTGTGGATGTGTGGAGTGAACGTGTGTGTGTGTTTTTGTTAGGTTTATAAATAAGACATAGTGTATGTTTTATTACCATAAAAAATAGTGTACATATATAAATATTTAATATATACATACTTGTATATCCATCTTATTTTATATATGATATTTTAACTTTTTTTGGTTTTGGTGGCTTGGCCTCTTACACTTGCATCTTTATTATTGTCTTTTGTCATGTGGTTTATTTCTGTGCTCCCACTGGCTGCCACTTCCTTAAGGAGGCTGTTTTGTGGGGGTTCCAGAGCACATCCTGTTCTCATCAGTTCATTGAACCCGGACCGAACTCAGAATTCCAATCAGCTCTGACTGGCATGACGAAAGAAAAAGACCTGTTGTTGCCACGGCAACATGAACACTTCACCACCCGGGCTTTGAAAGTCTGTGCTACACAGAGAATAAACCGATGAGTTTCTTAGAGTCTGTTTGCTAGTTTCATAGCATTCCTTGTCTTATTGCGCATGATCTATCAGTGCAAATTACTTTACTGACAAAATTATTTTTAATCCTTCATCAAAATGTAATAAAATACTCTGAAATACCTTTTTTTACCTGACATCATTAAGGCCTTGCTGACTATTGGTTAATATTAACCAACAGCCAAATAGCTCTTTAACCGCTTTCAGGCTGCTGTTGTTAGCAGCAATAATTAAATATGAACATTAACTTTAATGTTGTTTTAGGTAGATTATAGCGAAATAAGGGATATCATTGGGATACATTAAGGTGCTCTCAAAGGGAAACGTAAAACTTCAGTCTCTATGTCACAGTTAAAAGGCCTTCTGAAACATAGGTAATAAAGATTTCAGGAGGGGAACAGCTTTCCACGACCACTGTGAACTTAAAATCACTCTAAATCAACTCTTCATAATCCAATCTATTGCTGATTCATTTAATCTAGTCGTGTTTCATACACTTTTGTTGTTGTTGATTATTTTATTTCACTCAGAAATACATCACATTACAGAAAATTAAATTAGGCACAAATGTTGTTTCTTGTTAACTTGAACAAAGCCACGTAGCCCTTCAGACCCAAAGTGAAATAACAGCATGTTCTGATGTTATAAAAAGGTGTTTTGGTAAAGAACAACTGTGTGTGATGTTTCCTAATTGCATACCATGTAGCATGTGACATATATTGCACCTGTCAGCTCTAGTTAAGCTAGTTTTAGAATGTGGCTGACATTTGAACTTTTGAGGAGGGTTGTGTTAATGACTCAGATTTGTCAGCAATATAATAATCAGATTCTGTTAGTAGTGTTAGTTGTCTCCTTTAATGAGTAATGAGTAGATACTCCACTCAGGTGAATATTACTGCTGGATCCTCTGATGGTCTGTAATCCATATCATAAATATAACGGCTGTGCTCAGCATCTGCCCCATTAGGAGTCAGATGTCTGTGCAACAATGGAGAAGCAAACAAACACGAACAAGACGGGAAATAATTCAGACAGCGGCCACACAAACAGCAGAAATTATCCAGCTATATCTTGACCATTTGTTTTAATTACATAGAGGGTTTAGCCTAGACAGCTTTCTCTCTTTCACATACGAGTCTTAGTATTAGAACTTAGTATTAGAACTTCGAAGTATGTTCTGTAAGTATGCTGCTGTGTAGTGACAATAGTACATTTGTGGACATACTACAACAGTCATGTTGACATTGTCCTTATAATAAAAAATGAATAAATGTTGCAAACTTTCTTGGTACCGTCGTAATATTTTATCAAACTTTTTGAACCGTGTGGTTCTCTGTGGCCTCTCAGTAGATGAATTGTGCATCCTGTTTATATGGCATACTGCTTTTTAGCATGAAAGTACACAGATTGGCATGCAGGTTAGATTTGTAATGATAGTATGTTCTCATTACCTGTAGGTTTTAGGTCATACTCTCCTTTTCACATTCTTGTAAGTGATGTTATCCACTAGACTCCCTTTTTTGTAAACTCCCTTCTCTATTTTACACCTAACTGGGTTATTAATTCACCTCAGTCTTAGACCCCTGGTGGCCATGTTTGTTGTTCTTTTAGAAAATTTTTCCAGCACTCTGTATTTCCACTTGACTGTAATGAGTAGATATTAAGTTATGAACATGATTTGTACACTGTTCAGTAGATTTAATTACAGTCCTGGAGCAAAGGTACACTCTAAGGAACTGCGTTAAAAAAATTTTACATTTTATTTCAGAAAATTATTTTAAACCACAACACAACATAAGCCAATAAGATATTGCCTATGAATGTTTTTAATTGAACAATTATTTTTATATTTTTAAATCTATATCCATAATTGCATATCCAAGTTGTAAGTATTATATTTGTGATACAATAAGCTACATCCCAATGTATGTAATGCACACACATATTGCATTTCCCAAACATAAAATTTATTTTTTAATAATAAATTTAATAAAATTTTATTTATTTTTTAACTTGATGGCTTACTGTGTGAATGATTTTTCTCTGTTTCCACACATTTCTGACATCTGTGCCTAAGGTTAGCAACCCCAGTTCTGTTAGGCTGACTGATCTGAGAGAGTTCTCCCTGCTGTTGAATCTAGTTTTATGACATAAGTCAAGAGAAATCTCAAAGCAGATTCTAAGTCAAGTCATGTCATGACTCCTGAGGTGAAGTCTTTCCCTTTTGCAGAGATATTGTTTTGTGTTAAGGAACTATATTTAAAGTATACATTTGGCACACCGCATTTGAGATTACATGGGGGAAGTACATGGGAATCAAACCCATGATCCTGCTGTTGCTAGTTTCATGTTTTACCAGTTGAGCTGTGTCTCACATATTTCTCTTGAGAAATTCTTCTGTTTCTCACAAATGTCTCCATAAATGTCTCACAAACTGAGCTCAGATTCTGAATCCATGAGCCTGATATATTTTAACTCTCTCCCTCTCTAATTCTCTTTCTCTCAGATGTGTCGCCAGTGCTTGCTGGTTTTCTCGGAGCAGGTGTCTTGGTGGTCTCTGTGACGGTGGCCGTTTTCCTGTGGACGTGCTGTCAGCGACGATACCGTCAAATGACAGGTGCACACAAGCTGACTAGCAGTTCGTATGACCCACCTGTTGACCCTCCCTACAAGTTTATTCACATGCTTAAAGGCATCAGCATCTACCCCGAGACCCTCAGCAACAGCAAGAAGATCGTACGAGTGGGCCGACGCTCAGGATCAAGATCCTTATTAAAAGAATGGGGTCGTGGATTCAGAAATAATGACACTGTCCTTGTGGATGCAGATCCTGAGGGTGGACTGCTGAATGGTTCTCCACACCTTCAGATGAACCATCTGGTACCGCCTGTGGGTCCTCCCAGACTGGAGAGGGCGCTGCCCATCCGGGCAGACTACTGCTGTATGGAGAGCAGCTCAGGAAGCAGCAGTGAAGCCCCCAGCAAAACAGCTTCACCCTATAGTCTCAACTCACCATCTTTGGGAACACTTAACCTGGCCATCGACTACAACTTTCCCAAGAAAGCTCTTGTCGTCACTATCATTGGAGCTCAAGGGCTGCCTGCTGTGGATGAACAGGCAGGCAGTTCCGACCCCTACGTGAAGATGACCATCCTGCCAGAGAAGAAGCACCGGGTGAAGACGCGTGTGCTGAGGAAGACTCTGGAGCCTGTTTTCGACGAGACCTTCACCTTCTATGGCATTCCCTACAGTTTGCTGCCCGAGCTTACGCTGCACTTCCTGGTTCTCAGCTTCGACCGATTTGCACGGGATGATGTCATTGGGGAGGCAGTTGTACCATTGGCAGGTGTAGACCCCAGCACAGGCAAAGCACACATCACCCAGCAGATCAGCAAAAGGAACACACAGGTGGGTCACTCACTTCAGGTGGCAGGGTAACATCCGGCTCCTGTCAACCACAGCACCACACATTTTAGTCTTACTAATATGACACACAGTTCAGCGTCTGTTCATTAAATAAACACCTTTCATAGGGTAACCTGACTATAGTTTACTGTAGTTTTACAGAGCTTCAATCTATTCTTCTATAGTTGTGTAGATGGTGTTATTTTATGCTGAAATCTGGAATCATAAGCAGTGTGAGTGCACCTGACATTTTAAGCAGCATCAGATTCTTCAGCTGTTATTTGATCATGCACAGAAATAACTCGATTTAATCTGTTCATAAGATTCCTGTTTGTGCCATTATAGATCCACCAAGATGTTGTACAGCTAGCAGCAGTCAGTGCTGGTTAAACACATGCTGTGGCTTCTCTAGACATAAACCTGATGTAGGAAATGTGGTGAAAGTAAAGATTTAAAGTGCTTTGCCGCAGGTTAAGCAGCTCTGTGATTGATACTAGTGCTGTCCAAGTGGAACTACTGCCATCATAGCATACACTACTGCTTCTCCTTAGACTGGGTCACAGAAGTGCTGGTTACCATGCTTCTCCTTAGACTGGGTCACAGAAGTGCTGGTTATCCTGCTTCTCCTTAGACTGGGTCA
>JAZGTJ010006092.1:0-25835 GCA_036877575.1 Botia almorhae | reverse complement strand
GTATAGTCGGTTGCATGTTATCATTTGCATTTAGCATGTTTTTCCTTGTGAGAACCACCGTTCTCCATAATACAGCAACAGAGGAGGTTCCCGAATCTGATGCAGGCAGTCGTCAAGGGTGACAAAATTCGGTTATTTTCTGACTATATTTCTGAGCCGGTGGACAGTGATATGATCTGTAGGGAAAACTTTGTTATGCGAGTGCTGGTCCTTTTTTTGAGGAATTACCCAGAGCATAATGTCAGCGATGGAATCCATCAGTAAGCTGGCTGTTGTTCTATCAGTGAGAGTCGAGAGAAGGAAAAATGGTCAACGATTTTGCTTTTCTTGTCATCAAGTCTGGCAGTGTGCCTTCACGCAGAATAATAGGAGTTTGAGCCATTTTTTTTATATGGAGGCAGAGACGTAAGAAATGGGGGGTGTTAGAAGGGAAGTGATTTCCATGCTAATGGGAATGTTCTCGGCAGGCTTTCTGTCTATGCCAATATCTGTATGATGAATGTAGCCGTCGGACCGCTGGCGCGACGGGGTCTCGCGCCAAACCATAACCCCTGTCTCACACAAGAAGTGGAACAGAAAGTGAAGTGAGTGCTCAGATACGACAGAAAGAGAGTCTAAAGTCAGAATTTAAAGCTAAAGTTTGTGATTCTCACGCTGCTAACTGTGCAGCTACAAACCCACGATCCTCCGCTGGGTGCTGGACATCTGTACGTTGATGTCATTTATTATTTAACTGTGTCTGCATGATGGTGAGTAATCGGAGAGTGAAGTATTTGAAGAAAGTGTTCAGGGGAAAGTCTATTTTAGATTACGGGCACGCTGAATCAGAGGACCGGTTTAGATTTAGCACTGTGTGTTTGAGGGCATTGTTGATGGAGGTCGACAGACGGTATAGTGCTCCAGTTACGGTGGTTAGTACTGTAATATTGTCTGACCATAGCAGCAACCTGAGCCAGCTAACAATTTTGTCTGTAAGAACGTTTCCGTAACATTTCCATTAAGTAACAAAAATGTTAAAGTTAAAAATGTTCTAGGAACATTTAAAACATTATTCCTTGGTTATAAAAATGTTATTTTGTAACATTTTTTAAATGTTACCCAACAACTTTAGAATAACATTTTTGATAATATATACATAATGTTTAAAAAATGTTCTACTAACATTACCGCAAGAACGTTTCTGATAACTTCTGATAACCTTCTGTGAACGCTCCCTGTTAGCTGGGTATACACAGTGCCTCGACTGCGTCAGCTGACCTGCTGTGTCCTGGGAGAGCCACTGCCTGACAATGTACACCAGGAGGCTTGGACACAATCGTCACTGTTATTAAAGTGGAATTACACAGTGAGGGATTTGTATTAAAGTCATTTTGAGCTGAAGGTGTGAACGTGTTTTGATTACCTCACAGGCCCAGTGGTCTTTGTGAGGAGAAATGAAGTGGGAGATCTCTGGAGGCCTTAAAACCCAGAAGGAACCACACAGCGCTGGTTCCTCCACCTCCATCTCTCTCAGGAAAAGTGCAGTTCTGACATAAACACAATATCTGTTCTATTCCTTCTCATTTCCTGCCACCCTTCCCCCCTATTCTTTTTCTCCGGCAATATCTGTTGCCATTTCCAGTGTATTTTTCTCTCTCCTCCCTCTTACTTTTCTCAGGACAAACTTGGGAGCAAACTTTTGAAATAGGAGTGAATCTGTGTGTGAGCAGAATTATAGGAGTCACTCCTGATTTGGTGATGGATGACAATTAGTGATAACCATGGCAGCAGTTTTGCATCTTGCGGCTTTAGAAACAGTTAAACTCGTTTCACTTATTTAAAGTTAAGCTATTCGCACAAAACTAGTTTGTCCTCTCAAGGTTATGTCAATTTGTGTTTTACAGACGTACATTGTGATTTTAATCCCCCTGTGAATCAAACATGTCTGTATTTGTTTTTACACAACCTCTGTAAAATTACCTACTGTTTTCCAGCGAACCTCGGGGTCCTCTGAGAAATCTAATCTCATCTGACAGGAAAGAGGTGGGTGATTGTGGTATATTAATTTTTCACAACACATCTCCTCATTTAATTTGACCTTCGCCGAACACATCAACGAGACTCGCCGTCCTGCCTGGCGCACCTTCATTATGGATTTAGACCTTTCTGCCAGTTTTTGGTGTAAAATAACTGCCGGTTGTTCGAGTGCTGCTGGCCTCCCATTAGACTCAAATGGCAAATGAAATCAATGAGAAAGTCTGATCACGGACTGATCAGAACTGCCATGGTACAAGCGTCAGACATGAGCCTAATCTTAATTACCTCCTTCCTTTAATTACATACATAATTGTATGTATATGCATACACATAGTTATACCTAAATTACATACGTGGTTTTCATTTGAATGGTTTTTGATGGATCACATGACCTTCTATAACCCCCAAACGGGCACTTCTATGCTAGTAAAAACTACAAAGATCCCACATACAAAAACATACCAAAAATACAGTAGGACTACCTGTAGTGCTCCTGGTGCTCAGTTGGACGAGCCTTGTGTTAGCAACACAAAGGTTGTGGGTTCGCTTGTGGGAACACACACAAGCTTGAATGCACGGTAAATCGCTTTGAATAAAATCATCTGCCAAATGCATAAATGCAAAATGGACATTTTGAATAACATGCAAATACCATTGTACATGAATTCGAATACCATGGTATTAAGATCTGATACCATTAATGTACCATAATCCTACCAGCAGTCCTGTTTGGTGAGGGATCCTCTTTTTTATTAAGGGATAATAATTGTAATTCAAATATCATTTGAAAAGCTAGTTCTGTCTAAAATGGAGCTTTTGGCCAAAGTATTATTAGCATCAGATTTATTATTGTCTGGCGAGAATTAGTAAACTGGCACCGTGTTTTCCTTGTGCTTGTTTTATCATTGGTCTCTCGCCCGGCTGTAACGTATGGGCTGTTTTATGCACATTGTAAAGTGCAATTGTGCAGTTGAGGAATTATTTCTATCCTTACAAATTACCTTTTGTTGGTGTATCCAACAAATAAAAGCAGTTATTTAGATACTGCCTCGTAAAAAGTTACCTGACAAAACATTTTTTACAGTGTAGACAATTCCCCTTTGAAAAACAATTGGATTTCAGAGTTATAGGTAACCAGGTTAAGCCAGAAGCTTTGTAAGGTTCTCTCATTTTCTGTAGAACTATCCAGTGTTAATTATCCTGATCTAGACCAGCGTGGTGCATGCTGGGAAGATGGAGGTTTCAAGCCAAGTCATGCTAATTTAGTGCAGATTAAACACCCTGATGGAATGTCAGAAATGATGGCAACACAAGTACCAGCACAACAGTTAATAACAGCAATAATTCCAATAATTGTCTTCTCTAATTAAGCTCCACATTTACGAAGAGCAGTAATTAAAAATAGTAGTGGTTAACATTAGCCTCTTTATTACCCTTTTCATTTGCTGTCCCTTCTTATTTTTGCGGTGTTTATTAATTTTCTGAAGTTCAGTGCTTTCGGCTTCTGACAGCATGGTTGTTGCTTACAGACACACCCACCCCATGTTTGGCCCCTCCCCTTTTTACCAATACCAGTCTCGCATTTCTTTTCCTTCCTTTAGCTCTTGCACCGATGTGCTTTCGGTTCTTTCCTTTGTGTAAGGCTGCCCATCTCCCACGCATCTCTGGCTTTAAGTCCATGCTCATCATTTCTTAATCATTAATCTCTCCCTCTCATTTTTGCTTTCAGTGTTTCACCAGTTAGTCTTTTGATGTTTTGACGTACAGTTACCAAACTCCTCCTGTGCTGAATTCATGCTGTGCTGAATCCATTCGTTTGGCAGGAGAGAGCGGTGGTCCCCCCCACCCCAATCCCACGATGCCTTGCGTGCATTCACATGATGTGAGCTCAAGAAAGCTGCGCCGGTATTGCATTAAGCCTCACAGCAGGAACTGCATGCAAATATTGCATTAAGACCCCTGTATAATCATATCATCTCGGTGGGTTGTTATTGATCGCATTGCTCTTTTGGTCGAATGGGTTTATGCGCGTTCTGTTCTTCCTTCATGAGAATGGAATGTGCAAGTGAGAAGTGTTGTGCTCATTCAAACTGCCCCCTCAGATTTTGGAGCCAAGTGGATTCTGAATGCAGTTTTGAAATATAATTATTACTGTCTTTGATAATTGTGTCGCATGATTATCCTGCTCTGCCAAAGGCTACAGCTGAGATTAATGGCTTCAGAATCCTTTTATTTAATCTAGATTGATTTTATATACATTTACACGCTTTTTTAAACTGGGAAATCTGAATCCATTTGTCACAGGACACATCATCACCTGATTTCAAGCAGTTTTAGGTTGTGAGAATGTTTCCCTAACGTTTCTATTAAGTGACAAAAACTTTGAAAATGTTCTTGTTCTGCTTACAATGTTTGAGAATGTTTACAATGTCCAGGTTTTTGATGTATTAACGTTTTTGCTTGATTATAAGAACGTTATTCAAACTATTATAATTTGGTAATGTTTTAAAAGCATTCTTCTAACTACTTAAAAATAATATTATATTATTTTAAAATGTTATATTATTATTAATAATGTTCTATTCTTATATTGTATGGATATATAACTCTAAATAAGTTGTACTAACATTACTGCAAAAATGCTTTCGTTAACTTTGAGAGAACATTAGCCAATGTTCAGAGCATTCCTTGTTAGCTGGGAACAAAATGTGTAGTTACTGTGTTTTTAAACTGAAGGCTAAAGTGTCTAAAATACTGTGCTGCCTGTCTAAATTCGATTAGTCCCATTGAGGGGCACCTTCTGTAGATGATTTGCTTTGAAGTTAAACTTCTGGCACCATCTACCCACACTCATGTTGCTCCAAGTTTTCCATGCGACAGAAAAGCATTTATTATCAAAATGTCAGAGCTGCTTTTCCATTCAACAAAAATAACGGATGATCACTGATGATCACCAGCTGTCAGATTCAGTAGCAATTTTACTTGGTTTATTTAAAATGGTAAAAGTCATAGTTATGAATTAGATGGGAATTCGAACCCGGGTCCGCACACCAGACCATGCCTCACTACAAAAAGCGTGTGAAGCCCTGCGCGTGTAGCGACTCTCGTATCGGCGATGTATCACAGACCCCGTGTCTCTCGTCCCTCTCGTTCTCCTCTCTCATTTCACAGCCTACCTCCATAAGCTCTGCGGTGACGGGCGTCTTTTAAAGATGCAGATTTTATTCAAGCTATTTCCAACCAGCGCTTGAGCTTTAGCCAGCTAGACACTTTTATAATGACTCTCCTAACTCACCGGTCTCTCATCCACAGATAACACCGCAGAGCTGTTCAGTCCTCTTATTCCCTCTTTCTCTCTCTCTAGCGCTATTTCCTCCTTCCGTGTCTGGACCGCTCTCTCTTTCGTTGGCGCTTTTTGCATTTCCATTCAGCCCTGTTTGTAATTGCCGCATCTTTGAATCAAGCTGTTTTCCCCTCATTTACAAACAATACGTCGCCTCTATCCATTCATCCATCAATGCAAGTGTGTTTTTTTTCATAATTCATCTCTTGCTTGCCCGCATGCAGTCGTCCCCTCTCTCTCTCTCGCTCACTTATCTCGCTCTGTGGACCTGTGGTAATTGTGCTCCGTGTTATTTACTGAGCTGGACCCGTGTTCATTCACAGACCTGCTAATTAACTCCATCTGCCTATCAATGAAAAGCACTAAATACTCCCCTCTTAATCTCCCATTGGGCACTGACTCATACCGGCCAGTCCCTGCTTCTCACCTGAGCGAGTAAAGGTGCTTCTTTGAAGTGAGTTAGAGCGGGCACAGCGGAAGCCCTCGATCGTCGCTTCTAAACACAATTACAGTAGCCCAGCGGGGAACGTTATATCTCTGAGTCACAGAACATTGATCTCGGCCCTTCGTGCTGTTTGATTGGCCGGTTACAGCTGCATTGGAAAAAATGATCATCCGTTGGCTGCAGCTTTTATGATTTGTGGTATATGAGGTGATGGGTAGCTGTCATGGGGTTGTGTGTGTGTGTTTTGAAGAACGTTTTCTCAGTCTTAAGCCAGGGGAAGTGACAGATGATTTTCGCGGCTGGCTGTGCAGCTGAATAGCTTGAGATCAGAAGCGTCATCCCAGCTAACAGGAGACGTTCTCAGAACGTTGGCTAACGTTCTCTAAAAGTTCTTTCAACTTATCAAAAAATGTTAAAATGAGTAGAACTTCCTTTAATGTTACATACCATATATCCAAAATATTATTCTTAAGTTGTTGGTGGAATGTTGTAAAATTGTTTAAATAGCGTTCTTAAGCAATAACGTCTAAAAAAACTGCAGGATTTGAACATTGCTAGGACATTAAAAAAATACTGTTTTTAACGCTTTTGTTACTTATTCAAAGTTAGGAAAATGTTTTTACAGCCTAAAATTGTTCGCTGGGATGGCCATTCAGACTGGCATCTCAGATGCTTGAGGATTTTGAAAGCAACACCACGTTTGGATCATTGATAATGTACTGTGTGGTGCTGAGGCTAAAGCCATTTATTCACGGGTCTAAATTTGGTCAGTCTAATTGAGTCATATCTACTTCAAACTGCAATTCTGTCATCCTCTGCTCTCATGCCACTCCGAACTCGTATGACTTGTTCCTATGGAACGCAACAGGAGTTATAATCAAAATGTCAAGAGCTGCACTTTTCCTCATGCAGGGAGATCACTGGCTGTCAGTCCAGTTGCAATCTTCACGGTACATTAAAATAAAGTATACATTAGGTTAGGATTTAAACCCAGGTTCCTGTTGTACACTAAATGAAAATTATGCCTGTAGATCAGTACATTATATATTATATGTATTATATGTTGTATATATATATGTATATATATATATATATATATATATATATATGCTGTATATGGTCAGCTATTGGTTGTGTGAACACACTGTAGCTCTGTGTGTGTTTTCAGGGTCTGTGTGTTCAATGGGTGTCTTATCTCATATTGAAGTGTGTGACCTTGAGTGTGTTTGTGTCTGTGTTCATGTTGGGCCAGATCCTTAAATCCAATGCAAACCGCTCACCTCGATTTCCTGCAAGACCTGCAAGAGCGCCGCACCGCCGGCGACATTTTCTAGCAGGAAGCGCATCCATTTGCTTGACAGAAGTGACAGGCCATTTTAATGTCCAACCTATGATGTGTTGGCTGCTCTCTTCGCGTGACCTCATGCACCTGTGGAACCACAGACTCTTTCCCATCAGCCACCTCTCCCTCAGAGACTCTTTCCCATCAGCCACCTCTCTCTCTCTCAGAGACTCTTTCCCATCAGCCACCTCTCCCTCCGAGACTCTTTACCCATCAGCCACCTTTCTCTCTCAGAGACTCTTTCCCATCAGCCACCTCTCTCTCTCAGAGACTCTTTCCCATCAGCCACCTCTCTCTCTCAGAGACTCTTTCCCATCAGCCACCTCTCTCTCATCAGAGAGCAGCAGGCCGTCGACTCCGCGCCAGTCTGCCCAATTCAAAGTCTTTCAGATGCAAAGCTGCTGGTGAATTTGGTGATTTGAAAGTCAGATGCTCATAAATGCCTTTCAATTTGTGCGTGGTTTGTTGACACGAGGGGGTGTGAGACAAGCTTTGACTTTCATCTCAGGCTGTTGTTTTGTCGTGTCACTGACACAAGGTGTCTAATGGAGACGCAGCGTATAATGTTTTAGGTTGTGGCGTGGGGACGTGTGAAATGTTAGCGATAAACATTCTGATGGAGGTGGATACTGTATGTTTTGTGACTGTTTCATTTGATTATTTCGACTATCATTTTTCTGTATCCTATCTACTGTTTGTGTTTATCAAATATACAGAACTTGTATATGTTGTAAAGAACTACCATCATCTCCAATATGTTCTGCCTGTCTTCTGGAGCTGCTGGTGTGAGTGAGCTTCTGCTTCTGCAGCAAAATAAAAACAAACAACAAAAGAGTGTGTGAAGTCCAGTATGAGGTGAAGTTAATTGAGTGTAATGGAAAGCATTTTGCATTCCAGGAAGGTACACGATGTTGTGAGTTTCTGTTTTAGAATCACCGACCAAAAGTTGTAAATTCAAACCCCTCCATGGATCAATGAATCATTCATACAGTATTATTCCCTAATCTCACAGCCACCATCGACAATTTTAGGTTGTAAGAACATTTCTGTTACGTTTCCATCAAGTAACAAAAATATTAGAAAAATTGTTTCGAATGTTTAAAACATCGAGGTTTAGACGTTGTGTCGTTGTTTTTAAAACGTTGTGTTAACATTATTGCTTGGATATAAGAACATTCAAATATCTTTCTAATTCTGTAACATTTTTAAAATGTTCCACTAACAATTTAAGAATAACGTTTGTGGGATGTGATATATATATAAAAGTTCTACTAATGTTACTGCAGTAACTTTTTGATCACTGGGAGAACTTTAGGAGAACATTAATCAACGTTCTGAGAGCATTTCCTGTTAACTGGAAAGGCATCAATAAATATGAGCATTTGGATGACAGATCCTCCAGAACCTTTTACATTTGCTCCCCACAGTCTTGAAAATGATCTTTTCTCTGAAAGGGTCGTGCTTGTAATAACTGTACCGTACATCCCTTTTAGATTTGAAGCGTCTGTTAAATGAATACAAACATACTGTTGATGAGGGGCTGTAATCCTGCGATTTAAATGTGGGGTCATCGGGTTACGCTTATACCGAGCGCAATTACATCAACAAGATGCCAATCAATAGCTACCGTGAAAAGAGAATCTTGCTATTGACGGAAAAAGAGCCAGATGTACAATGGACAATTTTTCTGTTCGATAACTTTGTTGCCGTTCAAAACTTTTAAAAGTCAAATTGAAATGACGCATGAGTGTACACGGTGATTGATTCTCTGTCTTTTCTCTGTCTCTCGTCCCTGCCATCTCTCTCTTTCATTTCATGTCTTTTTTTGTCCAACTCTTTTTGCTGCCTCAGGTTCCTGGCTGTTCTCTGTGTCAGAGTTGGCCGTGCCAGGGGCGGAGGTGGGCCGGATCTCGGCAACAGATGCTGATTTGGGGGACAATGCCAAGCTGGAATATACCATTCTGGATGGAGAGTCGGGGGACACGTTTAACATCACTGGAGCGAACCAAGAGGCTGTGATCATTCTGAACAAGGTGGGAGGAAGGTCCACAGGGACGTATAGGAGAGGTGGGGGAAAACCTTGTTGAAATGATTTGTCTAGTATCACGCTAGTTAACAGTGTGATGGAAACCAGCAGCTGGTCGATTAGGCCTGCTGGAGACACCAGCATTCAATGGTGCAGACCTTCATCCAACACACCACGATGCATGCTGGTCTTTAAAGCTGGCAAAAGAGTGTGTGCGTGTGTGGGCATGAGTTCATAGAAGGTGGGCAGAGATCAGAAGACATCTCATGGAGCAGATGATGTTCCGGTGTAGGCGGGGCAGGTTACTCACTCCGCCAGGTGTCGTGAGGAAATCGGCTCCAGTGGAAGAAAAAACCTCCACAAAAGGGCAAAGTGAGAGTGTCAGTGGCGTACGGGCGATGTGAGTCAATGTTGAATCAGCTCCATCACAGACTGCGCAGCTTCTCGCACCATGAGCGAGACGCAGCCGGGCTGCAGGAGAAAGGAGCGTGATTTACAATGCGCCGTGTGGTGCGTGCCACATGCATGAGCCCCATGAGACGGCGCTCGTCATGGAGAGCTCGTTTCTCTCCTGATGAAGATTCCGGCTGACATTATTCACTGTTCGCCTGAAGACGTCTTTAGGTCAATTGGTATAGACACCTGGGACGCTGCAGTGGGCGGTAAAGCCTATTTAAGCCGTCGACTTTACTGTCTCAGATTAGCGTGAAACCGTCTGTAATATTTCTGTCTTAATATTACTATATAATAGTTCTGTCAACACGATACATTACACGATACAAACAACGCGAGATAAATGAGTAAATTAAGGCGTCTCAACTGAACTAGTAGTATTATTTGGATTTAAATTAGAGCTGTCAATTTAAAATAGTCATTCAGGATGATTAGTTATTTAAACTATAATTGTTTTAAAAAAACGTATGGAATTATTCACGCCCCCTGAACCCTATAGAAATCAAGGCACGACTGGATCGATTCAACCTATAGATGTCAAGTAAATGTAAAGCATGATTTTGGAATGTTTACACAGCATCAAATCTATATATTTCTATATGTATTTATATACGTGTATGTATACAGAATTATATATTATACAAAAACATGTATTCAGGGGCAGTTTCCCTTAAAAGGATTACATTTATTCAGAACTAGGCTAATTCTGCTTAAATTAATCCAGACCAAAACGTCTGGTCTTTTTGAGACATTGCTTTAAAAGTTGTAGATGAGCGACTCGCAGACTAATAAAGGACTAAGTAAATAAGGACTAACCAGCTAAAAAGTTCCTATCTTAACTAGTACACATTAAGGCCTACACCTGGTTTAATCTAAGATTTGTGTGTGAAACCGAGCTATAATATCTTAATTTTATTTTATTATTTTATAGGTTCTTTATTCAATAAATATTTATACATACGATTGTTACAATTGATTGACATTATTTATTTAATCAACATAGATTTCTAACTAAGTAATCGAAATAAAATGTGCATTTGATTGACAGCCCTAATCTGAATAATCTCAACTAACCAGGTTTTGTAGTGACGCAGCCCAAAGTAATCAGGTGCGTTGCAAGCGCCCGTTGCCTGTTGGAGCTTGAAGGCTGAAACCCCGGATCTGAGCTGACGGGGAGCCAGCTGATTGTGTGTGTGCATGGCGCTGATCTGGATCTGTGTTCAGACACTCCAAAAAGCCAGCTCAGTTCTACTGATGCCAATCCAGCTTCCTGGACTCACTCGCGTGTGTGTGTGCGTGCGTGTCAGAGCAACTGTACTGTAGTTGTGCAAGTGTGTGTGTGTGTGTGTGTGTGTGTGTGTGAATAAAGTGAGGGGGTTTGTCACTGTGACAGTCCTGGCAGGTGTGGGGAAGTCTGTGTTAAAAAAAGCTTTGGCTGCAGGTGAGCCTGGTAGGGATTTTAGGCTAGGGATGTGTTACTGTGATAAGAGAAAACTGGGATGCAGGAACATGCAGCACTGAGATTAAACGAGTGGCCCAAGAGGAGAAGGTACATAGGGAGATATAAAAGGAGATGACAGTGAGATGATACACTAATACAGATAAAATGAACATTAAGTTAAGAGACAGAGAACAAGATACAAAGGCAAAGAAATCACCAAATGAGATCTCCTAAAATATCTCTCGGTTGTTTGTCCTACAGTCGTCTAAGGTTGATGTTTCAAAGCTCAAGAGATGAGATCTCAATTGTGTTTCATATGAGCATCAGCTTTATCTCAGATGCGTTCCTCTATTATTGCTTCTAAATAGAAGCTAAAAAATACAAGCAAGAGAGAAAAAAAGAGAAATGTAACAAAAGTGAATATAGCTGTAAAATTAATGACGATTGTAGCTAAAATAATCGGAATTTGTTACATCGAATGAGTTCATTTTTAAACCTTCAATAATATTGACTTTTGCTGGCAGACTTGGCAGATCTGAGATCAGTTTGTGACATGGTTGAGATCTACGCTACTCTAAACTCGCATAGAGACATTTGTGAGATTTCTGGGTGTTTTTCTCAGGAGAAATATTTGAGACACAGGAGACTTAAACAAATGTTACCAGTTCCCATCAAAGATGAGATATTAAAGAGATCTCAGGTCATTTTTCCTATGAGGTGGTCAGATACCAAATTTGCCAAGATGCCAAAGTCTAGTACCGCAAGTCTGAAATGTAACTTCTTTCTCATCAGATTCTTCCTAATCATATTAGTTATTCATTTTATATTCCTACGCTTCATTGTACAGTATGTCAACAATTGTCTTATTCATGTCTATTTTAGAGAAAGCGTCCTGTTTAAATAAGTGATTTGTCATTGAAATACTTCAATCAAAAATAACTTGAGGAGTCCATTAAAAATCATCAGAAAACACAACCTCTGTGCAATAACACGTCCTGCTAAAAATTAAAGCGAGAGCGTGCTAGCAAAAGAGAAAAGAAAGGTTAAAGAAGACTGGAGAGAGATCACTCCGCTAATGCTTAGCGAGGGAGGAAATGAAAGAGGGGAATTATGGGTAAACAATTGAACTCCTCCCATGTCTCTCCTTGAATTCATACTTCATCCTCCATTGCACTGAGGCTTTATTTGGCCAATAATATTCCTTAAAGTGCTCCTGTGCTGCAGTTCTCTCTAATATTCCTGTCAAAATCACAAAGAGACAATTCCACTGTCCGTCCTTTTGCCCGGATTCGGGATTCTGCTCGAGACTCTTGGCTGCGCTCTTAGGCTGAGATGACGGAGATGAAGTACAAGAGAAGAAGAGAACAATGCGTCCGGGTGGGCAGGTGGGAGTATTTGAAAACAAAGACTGAAGAGGTTAAAAGGGATTTAGCCTTTCAAAGAACCCACGCGCAGCTAATAGAAAACATGAAAGATACCACTCTAATAGAATTAAAATAAACAAAGCGTAAAATTAGCACTAAGCTCCCCTTTGGTTTCCAACCCATTAAACAAAAATAAAAAACAGCTGAAAATTGTTTGTTGTGTTTGTGTTTACAGGACCCCTCTCTCGTCTGGCTACCTGCCTATCTCTTTCAGAACAGCTGAACGTCACGCCTGCCTCATGCGTTCTCCTCTATATCAGAAAGGGTGAAGTTGGAGATTTATTTCAAAAGGCTGAAACAGACGGAGAGAGATAGCAAAAGAAAAGAAAGAGGCAGAGAGAGAGAGAGAGAGAGAGAGATGCTCGCCCCAGGGAGGAAAGTGTTTCCAATAGGAGCGATCATCATAATGCCTGCCATGACCTCTTAAAGATCTCACTGAGCTTAGAGCACCGTCGCTTGTACCTTACATGCCACTTGCACACGCGTGTGCATACACATGTGCAAACATCATCACATGTCACTCCTGGTGAAATGACAGCTGGTCGTCCGCATATGGGTTTTAGATGCTGCTGTCCCACCAGGCTGCTTAAAAAAACAGAAAACACACAATAATAATCATTTACCTCGTCATTGCAAACTTGTATTCTCCTCTTTCTTCCAACGAACACGAAGATGCTGTTTTTCCTCCAAGCTGCTTTTTTTCCATACGATGAAAACAAATGGGGTTTCTTACACCCCAGTCTCCATTATTTTCACAGTATGAGAAATAACACCTTGGATATTCAGAGAGAATATTAGAATGAAATTCACACAGGATGGGAAAAACATAAGGGGGATAAAATGATGCCAAAATTCTGTAACTTGACCGGTAGAGCATTGTGAGCAGCGCAAAGATTGTGGGTTCGATTCTCAGTGATCACCCATAGTGATAAAAGTCTGTAAATCCCTGCTGCTCCACCATCTAGACCAGCACTAACCAGCGTAAACTAGCACACCAGTGATGTTTTCAGCAAGAATTCACACCTTTCTTCACACATACAGACCACCTTCATTTACACTTGACCTTTCCACGCTCCCTGTTAACGGTGCACTGAATTACCAAATATGTGATGACAAAAAAGGAGCCCATTATAAAATTGAAAGGTAGCGAAGAACGAGGATGACAAGAGGAGGGACCTTTGATTCACAGACAAAAAGGACAAAGAGAACAGCCTGAGGCAAAAATGTTAGAGTGTGTGTGTGTGAGTGAGTCGGTCAGTCAGGTCTCTTTTTGGTAAGCAGGGTCGTGCCCGTCGTCGTCTGAGGAGAACCTGTTTCCACACACAGCCGCACTGGAAACCTCCCTCTCCTTTTATTTTCTGCGTCGGCCGGGCAGTGCTTGGTTTCTGCCTGCAGTCGCCCTCTCTCTCCCCTGAGGGATGTCGGTTATGTGCTGCGGTCATTTCAGAGCTTTTAAAACCCGAGGTGGAGCTCCGCTTTAGAAACACATCGATTCTGTAAGCGCCCAAAAACACTCCGTCCTTCAGAAAAATTTGGCGGTTTAAGAAAAAGAACAACGGAAAGTAAAATTGACTTCAGATTTGTCAGGGCTGAGACCCAGCTAACGGGAACGTTTTCAGAACGTCGCCTAGCATTCTCTAAAAGTGATAAAAAAACGTTAGTGTAACATTTTTTTAAAGTTGTTAGTGGAACGTAACAGAATTAAAAATGTTTGAATAATGTTCTTATAACCAAGCTATAACGTTAATACAACGCCTAAAAAGCTGAACGTGTTGAGTGTTCCTAGAACTTTGAAAATAACATTTTTAACGTTTTTGCTACTTAATGGAAATGTTAGGGAAATGTTGTAACAACCTAAACTTGTTAGCTGTTTAGTGGGCCACATGTCTGCGTGTGAGTTTAACATTTAGTCCTCACGCTGGCATTACACAGCATTATTCACTGTTCTTCGACTAATCAACACAAAGACAATTTTCAGAGGCATAATTACCCAGACAGAATGGCGCGTGTGTGTTTGTGTGGGCTGGTGGGTGGCATGCTGCTCTGATTAAGCGTATGCAGATTGCAAGGAGTCTGTGTTTATGTGTTTGTGCGTGCGTGCGTGTGTGTGTTTGTGAGTCTGTGAGCTGCATTACGCTGCGCTATGATGGAAGAGGACTATGCGCATTTAAATATTTAATGTGCTGGCAACAGATCCACATCTGTAATCTTTGGTGACAGTGTTGTACAAGCAACTGTCCTTAAAATGACTGATGCTGAAGTCGCGTTCAAAACACCTTTTTTCAAAACACTAGTTGCTACGATGCTGCACCGCTTTCCAACAGTGCCCCCTAGCGGTGCGTTTGCAAAACGGTTCGAACCGCGTGATTGACGTTTTCTTGCTGTTCCGAATAAATCAAGAGACGCTGTGATAGTCAGAAAAAAAGTGTTTGGCTGTAATTTGAACGCTGGTCTGTGGATATGTTAGTACAGGGCTTTTCTGGTTTAATTGGCCGTTCTGCAAAATGGGTGTTAGCAGGTGTAAATGCTCCACTGGGGAAACATGGTAATCTGACGTCAGATATTCAGAAATCTGATATTTCCGTATTTCTGTTCACACTGTAAACATGTAACTAATCCACGGTCATCAACCTGCTGTGCTGCTCGGATTATATGTTTGTTTTCTCATGGTGTGTTAATCTTCTTTGAGAGAGAGAGGCAGAAACAGAGATAATAATAGAGGGAGAGAGAAAAAAAACTGTAGAAAACGGAAACAGAACAGAAAACGTTCCCAGAATGCTGGCTGACATTCTCTAAAAGTTCTCTCAAAGTTATTGCAGTTATTGCAAATGTTCTTGCAGAAACATTAGTAGAACTTTTTAGCGTTATATATCATGTATAAAAAAAATTTTATTCTTAAGATGTTAGTGGGATGTTTTAAAAACGTTAAAATGAAAAACGTTTTATGTTATTATAACCAAGCAAAAATTCGAATACAAGGTCTGAAAAACTGTACATTTTAAACATTCCCAAACCTTTCAAAAGAACACTTTATTTAATGTTTTTCATTACTAATGGAAACGTTAGGGAAATGTTTTTACAACCTAAAAGTGTTCACTGGGAAGGAATTAAAGTGAGACGGAAGGATGAGGTGGAATTTTAAACCCATATTGTTGCCAGGGTTGAATTTTGAATAACACTCTGTTTTTGAGACTAAGATAGGCGCTTGTAAGATTTAAGAAACAAGAAATGAAGGCGAGACTCTGGAGGGAGCAGATGGAGACGCTGTACGTTGTCGGAATGTTGTGTGTGAATTGCTTCAAAAGGATAATCTGGGCTTAACGTCCCCGAGTCGTATTGAAACACAAGGGAGAGAGAGAGAGGTGACTGTGAATCAGGTGTCAGAAAGACAACCTGATTGAAAACATCCTGTCTCCTCTGAATGCATGCATACACACACGCAAACACATGCACACAAAAGACAAGCGTGTTTTACACAGAGCCAAATATGCGTGGATGGAGAAACACAAATCACAAATTCAAAAAGAGAATAAATACAAATACCCACACAAACATTTGAGACGGGCCCAGCTAGACGCTTTACATCTGCGGTGAAATAGTGTTGATGATTTGGGCAGTTTGGCTCCCTTGTCGGGGCTTTCTTTTCTTTTATGTGTTGAAATATTTATTTGATATTGGCCGACTGGAGATTGAAATTCTGAGGCGGTCGGTTAAATCTAGACCCTGATGTAAATGAGCGGGAAGCAGGGAAAGGTCTATATGTGGCTCCATTCTAAAATCCTTCCTTTGAAATACAGGAAACCAGGGACTGCAGGCCTGTCCCAGATACCGCTGCATATGTGCATTTGTACAGTAAATGACCACATTTCCCTCAAACCTTTCCCAAATTCTCCATCTGTCTCTCTCTCTCCCCTTCCCAGCAAACAATGAATTCTCTCAGAACGTTGGCTACGAGTTCTCTCAAGGTTATTAAAAAGCGTTGTGCGGTAATGATAGTAGAACTTTTTATGTTATATATCATATATTTTAAAATATTATTCGTAAGTAGTTAGTGGAACGTTTTAAAAACAGCTTTAAAGCATTTAAACAGCACTGCAGCATTAAAAATGTTAGAATAATGTTCTTTTAACCAAGCAATAACATTATCACAACGTCTAAACACTGGACATTTTGAACGTTCCTAGAACGTTCCTTTTTACATTTTTGTTACCCAATGGAAACGTTAGCGAAACGTTCTTACAATCTAAAATTGTAAGCTGGGTTCTTTTCCTCAATTCTCTTCAAAGATCAAACGCTTGGAAAATCATATGATCTGCCATATGGCGTTATGGAATATTCATATTATGTAAAGTATTAAAGCTAAAGAGTGGACCGAGCAGAGTGCCCAATTATTTTGCTGTAATGGCATTTTCACTGGAGAGCAATTCAAAAGAAAAACTAGGAAAGAGAACGAGCGAGGAAGAGGGAGGGGCTTGTTATAAACAAGAATGTGAGAGAGAAATGAGTGTGTAATCTGGGTGTCAGCACCAGACCTCTGCTTGCTAGGAAGGGCACAGAGCGTGTGATGGAGTGATGCTGAGAGGGAGCGGGCGAGAGAGAGTGATTGAGTACACGAGAGAGGGAGGGATGGGTGATGAGTGTGTGCTCGCAGTGTAAGTGACATCTCTCCTCCTCAGACAGATTGTCTCTCTCTGCTTCTAATGGGATCCTGTTAGGAACCTTTTCTCTCCATTTATCCCTCCTCCTCTCTTGGCTTCGCTCTCGCCGTCCTTTGCTTGGTCTATTTCTCTCTTTCTCATTCTCATTTCCGCACTTTTCTTGCATACAAATGTCCCCGTTGTGCTTTTATTTCAACGCTGCTGTCCTTCAACAGCCTCTATACCTGCTGACTAATGTTTAATCATTCTTTCTTTGTACAGGTTATAGATTTATAGCAGAGTATGCAAATGTATGCAAGTGTGAGATGGAGAACAGGTACATGTGTGTAAAGGAGTCCAAAACCAGACCCATAGGAACCAGACCAACACCAGACTTCCAAAATCCCAAATCAAGACCAATACTAGACCACTTAGTACCTAGAGCAATATCAGACCCAAACCAATAGCAGATAACGCAGATCAATACCAGATCTCCACAATGCCAAATCAAGACCAATACTAGACCACTTAGTACCTGGAGCAATATCAGACCCAAACCAATAGCAGATAACGCAGATCAATACCAGATCTCCACAATGCCAAATCAAGACCAATACTAGACCACTTAGTACCTAGAGCAATATCAGACCCAGACCAATAGCAGATAACACAGATCAATACCAGATCTCCACAATGCCAAATCAAGACCAATACTAGACCACTTAGTACCTAGAGCAATATCAGACCCAGACCAATAGCAGATAACGCAGATCAATACCAGATCTCCACAATGCCAAATCAAGACCAATACTAGACCACTTAGTACCTAGAGCAATATCAGACCCAGACCAATAGCAGATAACACAGATCAATACTAGATCTCCACAATGCCAAATCAAGACCAATACTAAACAACTTAGCAGTATCAGGCCCCATAAAACCCAAACCAATAGCCAAACCCTTAAGACCTAGACCAGATCCAGACCACTAAAGAATTAGACCAATATCAGAACAACTTGTGGTTAAGGTAAACACCTCTCGTACTTTTAAAATAGCACAAGAAACCCAAGCTGAGACACTGGCTAAGACACAGACTTAGGCCGCGTTTATGTTTTAATTAGAGGACCAAGATCGCAAGATCAAGTCTCCAGCTTGGATAGGTGGGCATCTCAACAGGCAGCAGGTCAGTTCGACACTAAAAGTGTGAAGAGACGCAGTTACCAGATGTCCTGCAGTCGAATTCAGCTCATTTCAGCCTGTTCTTCAGTCTGTGCAAGAAAACAGCCGAGCACATTGTGCACCCCACCGATCCGACCTCAGCCTGGTCTCATATTAAAGAGGGTGTGAGAATATGTGTGTGTGTGTGTGAGCACCTGTGTGTTATTGTGAGGAGCAGATGAACAGAGCTAATGACAAAAGTGACTCCTTCCAACATGGTGCAGATCTCGTAATGAGCCAGTCATTTCAGACTTCTTCAGCACCCATCCAGCTTCACTTGCCAAAACCAACCCATTACCTTCTCCTACTGTGCCAGCGTCCAGCACAACCATCACCTAATGCCAGATCCAGATCCCATGAGTCCTTACAAGACAATAAATGCTGGGCCCTGCTCCTGCTATTACCACAGCCAGCCTCATCCGAGAGCTTGATTGCTTTTCAAGAGACTGTAACAATTAAAGTGTGTAATTTGACACATTTTAATTGTGGAGTTTTTTTACTGTTACAGTCTATTGAAATGCCATTTTTGGCATACTAAACAGTGGACTACAGTTCAATAGATCAGCTATTGTTAGCCCGTGGTTTGGTGTGTGCTCAGCTGGGAAACATTAATTTAAATCTGGCCTGCAACATTGCCCAGCTTTGCCCCCTCGCAACCATTGTTTTCCTGTCCTTTTTCTAACCTTCAAATAAAGTGTCATAAATTACCTCAAATAAAGTGGCATAAATTAAATATAACAGATGTATTATTGTTCCCCTACATGTGTACAAATTGTGTACTTGTCTATTATCTTTTACCCGGTAATAAATACTGGAACTATGATCAGGACAATGTGTTTAAATGAAATGCTACCTCATTCCCGTTACCTCGTTCCTGTTACCTCATTCCCGTTACCTCATTCCCTTTACCTCATTCCCGTTACCTCATTCCCATTACCTCGTTCCCGTTACCTCGTTCCCGTTACCTCGTTCCCGTTACCTCGTTCCCTTTACCTCGTTCCCGTTACCTCGTTCCCGTTACCTCGTTCCCGTTACCTCATTCCCGTTACCTCATTCCAGCACTGAAACCTTAAACCATTTATCTGCGATGGTCTAACCTTTATATCTTAGTTTTAATCTGAAATGTATGGCGACACTTTTGTCACTGTTACCTTAGGATGAATCACTCGTTATTTTGTCCGTTTGTTCACTTTGTCACTTTGAAAGTCAGATGAAACATGAATGTAAATATGAAGCATGTTAATATGTATGTTGAGCACGTTGAAAGATGCTGTGATGTTATATGGTTTATCTCTGTGTTTGGCCTGCAGGCGGTGGACTATGAGAGCCGTAGCTCTTACTCTTTCTCAGTGGAGGTTTTGAACCCCATTGTGGACCCTCGATTCCTGCGCCGTGGGCCCTTTAAAGACCGCGCCTCGATCAGAGTGGCCGTGCTGGATGCAGATGAGCCCCCGCGGTTCTCAAGGGCACGCTATAGAATGGACGTGTCTGAGAACTGCCCGCCGGCGTGCACAGTGGGGCGGGTCAGTGCTGTGGACCCAGATACGGGGCTCACCAATAACATCAGGTAGACTACAGCCCTACACTCCACAGAACGAGGCCACCTAAAAATACAGTAATCAATGCTGCAGTTTTAGCAGAGTCTAAGGAAAACAGGTGGCTAAACTTAATTCTCTATGAAAGATTTTTATGACATATACATTTCCTGTATATATATATATTTCAAAATGTATTAAGCATTAAAGACAGTAAAAATGATTGTTAGTTATTAATGAAAGTTATTATAAAGTGATACAGAAAATCTATATTTTTATACTGCTGGTCCTTGGCTGAAAGAATCTAGAACAATAAATACTTAGTGCACAGAAATATTGGCTGAAATGTTTAGTTAGATGCCCACAACCATTGGCTGAACGGTTTAGTTATATAAAACTTAATTAGATGGAACTAATTAGGCTTTAATGAGCCAGAATAATTTATCAATACTTTCTAGTTCTGAATAAAAGATTTCCCTTGACTCTGTTTCGAATGAAAATGTTGCGCGTGTCGCAGAGAATTCTGGGATTGCATTACTTGCAACAAATACATACAAGACTGCATTGAACCTATTAGGCATGGATACATTTTCAGTACACAGGTTACAGCATGGCACCCTGTTCCAGAAACAGCACTGAATGTAGAGTTTTGACACATATATTAAAAACGCTATTCTTAAGTTGTTGTGGCAACATTTTTGAAACATTAAACAATTTTAAATAACAAGCAGTATCTAAAAAACGGAACATTCGAAATAACAATTTGAACATTTTTGTTTACTTAATGGAAACGTTAGGGAAATGTTCTTACAACCTAAAATTGTTAGCTGGGTAAATGCCTGCATAGATGATTTATGCATTATGGCTACACAGAGTGATTTGGGTTCAATTGTAGATGTATATTAATTACCATTAGGACGTACATGTGATCCCTCTTCTTGTGTAAATTAGATTTCATCAAGTAATAATTCTCTCTGACGCACTCCTGATATTTATTTCATAATTTATGGCTGTTAAATTAATGTTTCACTAATTTTATTGAAATATTCAGTGTAGTAACTGAGAAATATGTCTATTTTCTGTATGTAGCCACAGTTCAGTTGCTGTGAGTGTGAAGTCTAAATGCATGCAGCCCTGGTTATGTGTTAAACTAACCTTACAAAACATCTTATAAGGCATCATCATTTTGTTGCCTGTTGTTTGAAAGAGCCTTTATATCAGCAGCATGTTGATGATGTCTAAAATTGCTGCCTAGGTAGGCAGCTCATTAGGGTTTGGAACGGGGCCATTGTGTGACTAATTACCTAATGGTTGCATGGGTCTGTGTTCTGTGTTCAACACTAGAAAAAAGGCACACAGAGATGAGGGTAATTATGTTACAGAGTGTATTTGCTGATTTCCATATGGAAAAGCTCAATGATATTGATCAAACTTCATCCCGGTGGACTGTAGTTATTTCAATAGCGCCTAGTTAGGGATTTGAGAATTCATACTTTGCCAATTGCATCCTATTTGTTTCCAGCCGCTGGGCGTGAAGCAGTTGCATGACTCATTTTCTGATGAGCCAGGGCTTCATGCATCTGTTCGGCTCCGACTTTCTTGTTGTTTTGCCTTGTATCTCCCTCAGGTTCTCCATTGACCCTCAGTCTGACCCAGAGGCCCTGTTCCGCATCACCCCCGACACTGGGCTCATCACCACGGCAACCGAGCTGGACCGTGAGCATGAGCAGTGGCATAATATCACCATCATTGCCACACAGAGAGGTAAATACAGTACGTACAGTACGTACAGTAAAAGACACAAACGCAGTGACAAGATGGCATGGACGAAAATAATGCCCGGTGCGCTAATTTTGGTCAAAAACGATGCAGTATTATCGGGCATATCAACTAAATCTATGTATTTATATATATATATATACAGTATAGTATATATACTATAATATATATATATAGTAGAGTTCAGTATACACATATTGAGCTCAGTTTGAGTCTTACTGTACTGTACAAAAAATGTAAATAATCTATAGTGATCCCTTTAATTTGGGGTTAATTAGAACATTCGTAATATTTTGCAACCTTTAATCTTTCGTATTTCGATTGTACAGTACATAGCTACAGTGGCTGTTTAGCTGAAATTATGGTCTGTTTGATAAAAGTCGCCCTGTAGTCTGTAACTGTATCTTTTAAAACTGCAGTTTCAAAGAGAAAATAGTAAGCGAGGGAACATCACATAAACAACATTGAAACCTTGATTTTCACCACAGGAGATCTTTAATCCCCTTTCAAAAGCGCTGATATATCAAGATATATATGTGTATATCATCAGAAGGCTTTTAAAGACATTTTTAAATCTGTATTGTCTGGCCCAAGTTTAAACGACAGATGTCTTTTTATATTTACATGGTTTTATGGTTTATTTTTGGTCAGTATTCTGGCATGGTTTAAACATGGATTAAACACACAGTACATTGTATTAGCACAGCACAGAGAGATGGGGGGGGTTAGTTCTGTGCTTGTGTGTTACAGTATGGAAAGTAGGTCTGTGTAGCTTCAGGGAGGCCGATGGCTATTGTAGGCAAAGCTTCTTCTAAATAATGTGAAGCAGTGGGCACTAATCCACAACATCATGTTAAAGCTGTGTTTGTGTGTGTGTGTGTGTGTGTGTGTGTGTGTGAATGCAGTCCAAGACATTTGTGTGAAATCCGTCCAAACCACAGGCGAGTGTGTGGGACTGAATTATAACGAGAAAGTGAGAGAAAGCATCAATTTTGTTTCTGCCTCACACCAATCCATTAAGTTTGTCTTCCGGTGCAACCTATACTGTACTGATATACTACAGTGAAAGCTATTTATTTGCCATGACAAGCCATTAGTCTTGAATTTGAAGAGTGACCTGAAGCCCTGTCCAAAAAGCTAACGCGCTGCATCGCTGCCTACATAGACATCCTAACCGTGATGGATCCTCATAAGTGGCCTCTCAGTACACCACACAAACACAGTTCTGCACACGTGACACGACTTGCAATTGATTTGTGTAGAGTTTGGCTCTGTAAACTAAAAGCACAATACTTAAACTACACAAATACATAAATGCAAACGCTAGGCCAAGACAGAACTAT
Organism: Botia almorhae; assembly: GCA_036877575.1. NCBI lineage: Eukaryota > Metazoa > Chordata > Actinopteri > Cypriniformes > Botiidae > Botia > Botia almorhae. The sequence continues at coordinate 2,833 of JAZGTJ010006092.1, read as the reverse complement.
TTTATAGATGCTTCAGGATTGAATCATTGGACATTTCTTCATTTGCCATCTTGATTGACTTTTACACTGAGATTGTTGCACTGCATTATGGGATTGGCTTGGCTTCCCATCCAACAATTTTAGGTTGTAAGAATGTTTCCATAATGTTTCCATGAAGTAACAAAAAATTCAAAAAGTTTTTAGACATTGTATTATTGCTTGGTTATAAGTACGCTAATCAAACATTTTTGATTTCTGTAATGTTTTTAAAGCGTTCAACTGACCACCTAGGACTTCTTGATATATCACATATAATGTTAGAAAAACGTTCCACTAATTGCGACAAGAACATTTTTGATAACTTTTAAAGAACATTAGCAGCACGTTCTGAGAACATTCCCTGTTAGCTGAGTTGATGTATGTGATGTTGCATTGTGATTCGGCCAAAACAAGGTGTCTTAGAAGGCAGCATAATTACATAAACTACCGTTTGGAACAGCCTTTGTGTCTGGAGTGTGCCTGTGGTGCCTTAAAATGCTGCCGCCGTAGGTAGTTCTCGAGGTTTTAAAAAAGACTATTAGTGTGAAAACATTAGTGTTGCCATTCCTTAAGAATTCCTTTCTCAAGGAACTGTGTGTGTGTGTAATTGTGTGCGTCAACGCGCGCGTGTGTGATAAATCTTAGAAGAAAGCAGTTTACTTTTCCTGGCTGAGACTCAAGGCGAGCACGTTTCAAAAATCATTTAAGCTTAGTGTGTGTGTGTGTGTGCGCTCTGTGACGTTCTTCCTCTCCTCTATCAATTACCTCAGATAACCCCAGCCAGGTGTCCAGAGTGGTGGTTGCCATAGAAACACTGGATTTAAACGACAACGCTCCAGAGCTGGACAGGCAGTACAACACCGCCATGTGTGACTCCGCCTCCACTGGACAGGTGAGAGAAGAACTTTCATCAGCATGAGTTGGATGTGCACAGGATGTGCACTAACGAGGGCCCTATTGTTAAGCGAAGCAATTAGGTAATTGTCACAGATGAATTATGGGTGATTAATTACCGTTGGACTCGCTGACGAATGCTCTTTGTGTTCATGTGGATGCAGTGGTGCATGGACTTTCAGTACCCTCTTATTTCTGTCACACATCGGTGAACGCGTCCGTTTATACATGCCGCGCGCTGATGGATTAGCCCTGCCGCTGCCCTGCGGTTAAACCGCTGCTGTTTTCACATTGACGATTCCTCTCGCGTCTTCATTTTCTCTATAGATGTACAGAGGAACCTGCTCATCCTTTCGATCAGTTGACGCGCTTCCGCTTCTCTCATTCTTTCATTCATTTTCTTTTTCAGGTTTATGTGTTTTTCTTCTCCAGTCATGTTTTTCTGTCATTCTTAATTGCATGGCACCCGTCTGTTTAGCGCGCGCTAGCTTCAGTCGCTTTTTTAAACATCCACATCTTTCTGTTGTACACCTAGAGTGTGACGGTAGAAAGTGGCTAGACCTGTGTAAAGAACAAGCCACAAGGTTAAGCATTGGCTGGTTAGTTTGGCCTGCTTAGCCACTGCTGGTAGTTATCATAATTACACCAACTGCCTGCAAAAAGGTTTCATGCAACAAAACATTGATATATGATATTATTGTAGTGGATGTTTACCCAGTGACCTATTTTTACCGAGTTTTTTAAAAATCATTCAGCACAATTCTGCCAATTCTCCCACAAATCAGCATAGAAAATGTCGAGGCCTGACCACAGACCAAGGTATCTCAAATGACATTGTCCTTACATTGTCTATTGTCCTTTCTGCAAGTGGCTACTAAATTGCAACTTATTTGACAGGAAGCTTGCATAGCTTCCTAATTCAAGTCGCATCGTGGGGCGAAAAGTCTGGTAACCCTCAGTAAACTATTAGTTTGACTTGATATTCCTAATCTCGGCACAGCTCTGGAATCACAGGCAGCAAAAAAGCCTGTTTTAGTGCCTCGGCACAACTGCCAAGACCACACGTTCTGATCTGCATCACACAGCTTGGTTTGGTTTTAAGTTTCACCCTTGTTTGTGGAGGAGCATTGCTGAGGGAAGCCCACAGAGTGTGATTATTTCTAGTGTAACTAGATCTCTAGAGTCAGTGCTTCGTTTTTGGAGCACATACTAAAGCTGGGCCTATGTTTGGGTATCCCCCAAGGCTCACTACTTGGTCAGAGTTAATTATTGTTTGAGTGTGCATTATGGGCTAATCAGTCTCCAGTCACCTATTTGCAGAGGTGCTGGCGAGGTTAATGCTGATATCTCGGATTAAAATCTGGATCAGGTTTTTAAAAATGAATGTGTTCTTTCTTCACCTCTCCGACTATTATTCTTTTCCACTTTTTCCCCCTCCCTCCCTTTCGGCTCTGTCTCTTATTTTCTCTCTCTTTTTTCTTTCCATCTTCCTCCTATCTCATTTTCTCAGGTGGTGCAGGTGTTGCGGGCGATTGATAGAGACGAGGGAGGAAATGACAGTGCCGTCCATTTCAACATCCCTCCGGACTCCAGCACTGCCCTCAACTTCAGCATCAGGGAAAGTGGAGGTCTGCAGTCTCATTCACTATCTTCAGCTCCTTCAATTTGTTTCTCCCATCCACCCGTGTGCATCAGGCCCTCTCTGAATCCGTTAGTCTGTGTCTGGGACTGTATTGTGTGGCTGCTCCTTTGTTTTTTCCATTGTTTGCTTTGGGTTCTCTGCCACATCTATCTTCCCACTGCACACACAGACCCAGACTCTGTTCCAGTGGTTTGTTAGCATACTGCTAAATTGACTAAATTGAGCATAAAAAGCATTAAAATCCAACACGCCAAAAAGTATTGGATAAAATAAACTCTT
>JAZGTJ010006091.1:0-25835 GCA_036877575.1 Botia almorhae | reverse complement strand
AACATTTTTAACATTTTTGTTACTTAATGGAAACGTTAGGTAAAGTTCTTACAACCTAAAATTATTACCTGTGTAATGGCAAAAAATTCCAGTCGTGTATGTCTGACTTATTTCTACACGCTGTAATTTTTACAGATCAAAATAATGGAAGGGTTCAGAAATATTCATTGGTGAGGGTGTGAGCCAAATGTGGGCAAAAATTGACATGTTGATAAATCAATGTTATTTTCCAGCTGGCTGGTAGGTTTATTAGGAGCTGCAGTGTGGTTTATATCACATGCTGTGCACACTTCAAATCAAACACATACATACCGTCCACTGAGAAAAGCATCTGTCATGTGATCCATATGATCCATATGTCATGTCCATAACTTCAATGAAAACTTCAGATCTCCATGTGGCTGCACATATGTGGAATATTCCTCTGTGTGAAGTCACCAAATCAACATGTGATGAGCAGAATCACAGAGGATTTTGGGATTGTACTGCAAAAGACACAATGGATAATGGAAATATATATTTTTTAATAAAACTATGCCAAAAACAGTTTTATGGCCAGTATGAGATATTTCATGTTCTCAGTTCACCCACCATTGGCAGGTGGTTAATGTACCCTGTAGTGATTTATTTTTAGTAGTACTCTAGTTGTTTCAAATTAGTTTTCACTGGTATTGTTAACTAGTCTTATATGTACTCATGAAGTCTATATGGATGTTGTTCTTATCGCTCTCATTTTTTCCTCTTTTTCCTCATCTCTCCTTATCTGTCGTTCTTTCATTCTGTCATGTTTTCATGTGCCTTTCTAACTGTCTTGTCATTCATGCATTGTCGTTGGTCTTTTAGACCTAGTCAACCAGTTCCGTGAGCAGATCCTGAACCTCTTGTTTTGTCCCTATTCTCCTGCCGTAGCCCCATCCTCTCCTGGTGTTGACTCCGTACCCTTGCAGCGAACAGGAAGTCAGAATGCCGCGGGGACGTTTCCACGGGGCGGCTACGCTTCCGGCCAGGGCGCCAATTATGCAGACTCCTACCGAACGTTGCCGTATTGCTCATCTGTGGAGTCTCCCTACAGCAAGTCTGGCCCCGCTCTGCCACCGGAAGGCAACCTGGCGCGCTCTCCCTCCATAGACAGCATACAGAAGGACCCCAGGTGAGCATGCATGCTATTATACCATTTGTAAGAGTATGAATCACAACAGCGCTCATGCCGGACATGTATCGATTCGATCTCAGCTGGAAAAGGCATTTGTATGGGTTTTTACTGGAGGTTGAAACTGGGCATGTAGAGTCATTCCTTGTGTATTTGTGGTGATTTAAAGTAGGATTTTATAACAACGCCGGTGTAAGGTTAGCGCTGTAGCTTTTGTGAATGTGGTCGTAGCTAACAGGGAACGTTATATACTGCATGCTATAGTATTATATGTATATATATGTATATATATATAATATACATATAATATATATATGGCCGCATGCGTTGAACCTGACACAGTGAAAATGAACAGTTTGGATGAACAGGGAATTCCATTACCTTTAACTTTGTCGCTCTGTTCATCTGTGATTACAGGCGACAACAATCACAACTGATAGTTTTAAAGCCCCGTACTGATTATAGTCCCTGTTCATCACAACTGGCACTACACAGACAGGGTGAGGTAATAGAAAATATGACAGAGAGCATATACTTATACAACACTTAAGGCCTAAATGGAAAAAAACCTGTAATTTCGCAGATTTCGCGGCCTCTGTGGCAATATGCTCACAATAATGGAATGTCATTCAAGGAATAATAAGACGTTTCGTTTATAGTGTCTGTGGAGAGCAGAAATTTAGGGGCCTGAGAAGGTGTGCGGGATTATGAAAATGAAGCATTCAGAAAGATGGGGTGGGTATATGTTTTATATATACATGTTTTTGTTATGTTTTGGTAACCTAATGGAAACGTTAGGTACCTAAAATTGTTAGCTGGGTAGGGTGTTGCTAAGCAATTACAAGGTTGTTCAGAGTGGTGGTAGGGTAAGGATAGGTGGTTGCTAGGGTGTTTTAACTTCGGAATGGTTGCATACTGGTCTAAGTCCAAAGACCCACGATGTCTCTGATATTCTGGTCCCTGGATACGGCTCGGACGCTCTTTCACTGTAAATACGTGGGCTTTTTAATTTCATCATCCACCTGGTGATAATTGTAAGTCTGATCGCCTAGTAAAAGAAATACTACCTCTTTCCTTAAGGTGTTATTCATATCCATAACACATAGTGTGGGATGGGTTTGTTCAAATCGCTAACCCTAACCCTAACCCTGCCTTAGCAAGCAGCACTAATTAGTACTGAGCACTGGCGCATTCAAATATATGAATACACACCAAGAAACATTGAATTAATGGCATTTTTTGCCTGAAATTCTTCTGCTGGAGTTCACACATTTCCTTCAATACCATTTAAATATAATCAAAGACTTTGTTCATTTCTGAAGGGGTCAACGTGCTATGTGTGATCCAATTACTTCCTTCAATAATAACATTCTTTTCTCAAGCGTTGATCACGCTACTGTTCTTTAAGGTGGCCACTTATCCTATTAGCGTTGCGTTGAGAGAAGTAGCTGATGCTGAAATACTGGACAACAGATCATTAGTACTGGTGACATATATTTCTGCAGGCATTTTCTGAAAGCTAATCTTGGTTGGGCTAATGAAGGCTACTGCAGTCTGCCAGTAGCCTCTATGAGCTTGTGTGCTATTTGGTGTTGCTGTTCTTTGCAGAATTGATGACCGTGTACTGTGCGTTTTGTTCACGGCATACTGTGTAGTTTTTCAACTTTTGTTTAGTGTGCTGGCTGCAGTTAAAAAAACAGCAGCTGCGACAAAGGTCAAGTTTAATAGAATGAGACAGAAGAAATCTCTCGAAATTGTTTGTGCTGGTAAGACAAAAGCCCTCTTGCTCAAATTTTCTTTTTTTGTAATCTGTTGAAGGTTGATTTTTTTTTTAATTACAGGAGAAATTGTCCGGGCTTCTCTAAAGCTTACATCGTTACTATAGTAACCAGTACACTTTAATTGACGACCCTGTCCAAACAGACCAGATTTCACTTCTGAATTGTTAAAATCCTATAAAGAACGGATGTGAAAACCAGTTCAGATTTGTGTGCAGTGTGAACAGAACCCCTGATCTGTACTCTGTATTGTCAGGTAAAGGAGCGTCTGTGTTTAGTTTGTTATGGAAATAGTTTGTAAGCAGGTGATGACTCGGGTAATGAAGGCTGTTTTTAGTCTATTTTGGCCTAGTCTGTTTGCTGCCCAGAGATGATGTAGGAGGACAGGTATGCTAACCGCACACTGGCACAAATGCCGCAACCTGTGATAAGTTTCGACATTTTCAGCCCACGGCAAGCGTGACGAAATTCTGAAGAGTGTTGATTTGTTTGTGTGAATTTATAAGGGCAAAGTTTGGCCCCGGGTGAAAAGCTGTTCTATTCAAAGTGACATAAAGACACTGTTTTTGACCTTTTCACAGATTTCCTAAATACTGACGATAGCTCCTTACTTCTGGTTTTTCATTTCCTAACCAGACCCATTTGATTCTGTCGCTTATATTTATATCAACGGCCTCTATTCTAAGCTGCAGTGAAATATGTTTTGTATACAATTGGTGCCTTTTTATAATCTAACTTTCGAAACAGAACCACAAAGAACATCTATTGTGGAGGAAACAACAGGACTGTAGGAAGTACAGAAGTGTGCATTTCTGACAACACTTTGCGTAACACTAAAAACAGAATTTGACAGAATTGTTCTTAAAGTGTCAAGACTGACTCAGTTGTTATCCATGCTAGCGCGCTAGCTTTCCGAACTGTGTCAAATCCGTAATTACCGCTACTAACAGACCACTAGAACTACTGCCTCAAATTATATATAAGCCAGATGTTTGGGAGTTCCATTTGCGAATGTGAAATTTGTCAGTGACACGCTGTGATTAAAAAAATAAAAGCGCATTAGCGTTAAGTATCAACGATCATCGTTTGGCGGTAAACGCTGGACCTGTTCGCGCCAGGGCTGGGATGCCAGGGCCCCTGCGGTGAAAAGGTTGCGGCACAGACTTTGCGAGAAAATCTTGGGCAGACGTTATCGCGCATTACAATTTCTGATGTGGAGCGATAAATGGAGTTATGAGCCATCTGCAGTTCAGCGAGCGAGCAGCAAGAACATCGATGAAGAATGGAGACGGAGGGATGAAGATAAATAGGCGTGATTTGAGCAGGTTATTGATTTGCTGCTGTATACTTGCAGAGCTGCTGAGAAGGAGGGATTGCCTTCAGAAAATAAAGGGGTCTGCCCTTCGACTACCCCTCCTATTGATCAAAGCTTAGGTCCAAACCTCCTCCTCAACAGTCATTATTACTCAGGCATCAAGGATGCTTCGCTGCTTTTTATTTTTCACAAAAGAACCACTGTCCTTGTGAAGTCAGGGGCAAGTATATGCTTACTGGGGGAGCGGCATTGACATATATAAATGCAGTCTATGATTTACAGGTGAACATCTTGCGCTGGTGCACTTAGACCTGGAAAGGTGGTGCTCTTGAGTGGTCGGCTACGGACGGTTAATAGATTAAGAGAAACCTGCAGTGCTCTTGAAAGGCTCCTGGTATTATTATGTGGAGGGTCTGTGTAAATGGAGGTCAGCCTTTAGATTTGTATTGCTGTTAAAGGGTAGCAATTTCATGCATTAAGCTGCCTGTATACAGTGCAGTGGTGCTTGGGCTGGCTTTTGCAAGACTGTGGTATTTTGATTGCTACATTCACCTTTATTCAGACTTTTTAAAAGCATTGCATTTAACATTATTGACATGTGGTGTGAGGTTTTCTATTCAGTAAATCCCTAAGCAGTGTTTGATAAACACCGTGATGTCACAAGCTTGTGTAACACTTCATTGTGAGAATACTAAACGAGCCGTCTCATTAGAGAGGGAGAGAATGAGTGAGAGAGCGAAAAAGAGAGAGAGAGAGGCGGGATCTGTTCAGAAACCAAGTGTTCTGTCCACCCAAGCAGCATTTTTAGCTTTTAGGCTGTGCAGCACATTTATACTTTATACGTGACTTTTGACTGTGCAGAAGTCGGCGCTCTGTTTGGTGTAAGGCCTTTTGTGGGCAACGCACTCCCATGATGCATTGCGACAAACTTTGAAAAATTAATCAAGATGGCGGACGCTGCAAGAGTAATGGATATGATAATTATATACTCATGTTATTCGATATTAAAAAGTAGCAACATAGAATAATTCCTTCAGAATAGGACTGTAAAAGTATTTATTTTGGTTATCATGGCCAAAATAATTAATGGTAATGGTAATCTATTAAGCTAAAAAAAACAATAAAGCTATCAGTTATTTTTAATTGTGTTTAGTGTTTTCTGTTTTTGGCCGATAGAGTTTGTGACCATTGTTGCTCTTAAAGCAAACTGGTAAACGGGTGCAACAGCACCACCTACTGTGTTGGAGTGTCCACCAGACACTGGTGCTGAATTATTTACAATATTATAATATGCACCGTATTAACGCTATATCAATAATCATGCTTATTAATATCACGGCTACTGTCAGTATTGGTTTATTGCGACACCTGTACTTCAAAGCACTGTATTTTAGTCAGTATTTGTGTGTGCTGTGTAAATCGCGTAGCAGCTCTAAGGGCTCAGAACAGAGATTGAGAGAAACAGTTGTAGTGTTGTGTGATCACATCCAGCCCAAGCTTTATAAATGCTTCCAATATAGAATCAAGCATTATTGACTCATGGCCTCCACCCTAGTCGTGCTATTGTTAACATGGCCTTGACTTGACTCCACAAATCACCTGTCTGTGGTTGTCCCTCAAGAGGACGTATAGACGCACACATCCGTGACCTTGACAGCATCATTAGATTCACACCTATGTTCAGATCAGTCACTTAGAAACCTCTAACCCGACCGAGGTGTTAATAGGCACCTGAGATGTGTTGTATTATTATGATGGCTGTACTGATGCAGGAATGTTTTTTGACATTGATATAATATACAGGTGGGTTGATTCAGTGTAAACACACAGTAAAACACATTATGATATATACTGACTTCAATGCGGCTAGTGCTTTGTGATGGAAATCGTGCGCCTTGGGGGGTGTTTCCAATTGCCAAGAAAGACACAGCAGTTGTCGGTGAATTATTGCTGTTCTACTTTTTTAGGCAGAGTACCGAACTAACAGGGAACGTTCTCAGGGCATTGCCTAATGTTCTCTAAAGGTTCTCTCAAAGGTATTAAAAATACTCTTGAAAATAATGTAGGTAGAACCTTTTAATGTTATATATTATATATAAAAAACATTATTCTTTAGTTAGTGGAACGTTTTAAAGAGCTACAAAATTTGCAACGTTTGAGTAAAGTTCGTATAACTATGTGCCTAGAACTTTTAAAATAACATTTTTAACGGTGTTGTTACTTAATAGAAACACTAGGGAAACATTCTTACGGTTTAAAAATTGGGCTGGGTTCGCAATAGCCAAGCAAGGCACGGTGATTGTTGGAGAATTTTTCACTGTTCTATATTTTTTTGTTCTTTTTGTTTAGGCGGAATAGTTTTTTTAGCGTTTGTCTCTGGTTTGTATCAAGAGCCTCATTGTCTGCACCTGGTATTTATGATAATTACGTTTCTGTCAAATGTTCATTAGTAGCTGTCAGCTTGTTGTAGTTTTGAGCTGATGTTGATGTAAACAAATGTCCTTCCTGGCTTTCACTCTCTTCATTATTAAAAAATGACTTAAAATCACCTGATTATTCTCAGGTGTTGCTTCATTTGAGGCTTCTGAGAGCAGTTTGGTTATGTTTTATATAAACTCCATTCTGGTGTCAGTCTGGTTTGGGTTCACTTTTGATCAAGTCCGTGGTGCAGTTCATTTATAACATGCAATGTGAATGCAAAGTGTACTAGGTTCCATTCGTTTTTACATTTACCCACGTTGTGAATATTTTATCCTTTAAAACTTTATTGTCATGGAATAAGCCACTTACTCTATAGAGCTGAACTATCATGTCAGGTACATGCAACAAACCCAAGGTCTGTTTTCAGTTTTTTGCCTTAGTGCAACTTAGAACTCGGGTTCATCCAAAGAAAACTCAAGTGTAAAAAAACAGGTAAGGTTGCAATCCCTAGCTTTTTTTGTTAAAATAAACAAAAATAAGTTATTGAGCAGGTACATAACAGATCAGTATTGATACTGGTCAGTTTTTGTGGTTAATGTCAGTTTGGCTTCATTTGACTTCAACAGAGATGGCGGTAAAGAAGCAAATTTTCACCTTTAAATAGACTTACCACAGTCACCTATTATGAAGGCTAAGCATTGGTATAGTATTGCTATAATTTATGGATTCCCAGAAGCAGATCAATGAATGCAACAAGCTATGCAGCGGTTAGCTGGAAGGTTAATGTTGCTGTAGGTTCATTTAATTGACAGTCCCTCAACGTCCCCGTTTGGTTCATGACAACATGATGGCTAAGCAAAATCATATCTCCACCTTCTCAAGCATGACTATTAAATTCTCTCAGGCGGCATGTTTTATGTGTTTGGAGGCAGAGGTCAGTCGGATAACTTTCATGTTCGGATGGAAAGGTCAGAGCGGTTGAGCTTCCACTATGTATAATCTCAACAATTACATTGTCTTGACAACTACACAAGCTAAATCGGGCATGTAAAGTCAATTAATTGACTCTGCGAGGCTCGGCAATAACCTTAGAACAATAAAAGCGCATTTAACAGCATTACGAAAAAATGAGGTGTTCTGCATGTTGCGTATTCTGTTTGTTTTCGTTTGTTCAACTTTCAGAATATTTCAAATTACGGAATCAAGCGCAACCAACAAATATAGTGATGCTGATTGCATCTAGAATTGGAATTGCAGCAGCAGATTAGTTCTGATTGCGAGGGCCGCGCTATAAGGATGACAAACGTGCTGGTGTTTACCGCTGTCTAATGCGATTAATCTGTTTGAATGGCAGGGCTTGATTTCTGCAGCTACACTTTCAAATCTCTCTCTCTGTCCAAGCCATTGGACATAAATCCATGATGGTACCCAAATGTACTTGTTAACATGTTACATGGTAGCTTCTATGCTTGCTTGCCTCTGCTATTCAATTAACAAATATTTAACTCTATTAAGCTATACGACAAGCAGGGCTCTTGACCAAGGCCACTTCAATTAATTTTCTAAACGGCTGTTAACATGAACATGGTGGACCCCAAGACCCCTTATACATCTCTGTCACTACTCACTATTAAACAAGCATCGCGTGAATGAATTGCAAGCATTTTGTCTGCAGTATTGCAAAAGTATTGCAGCTCCTTTGCAATCTAATACCACCCCGCGCATCTCCCGCGACAACCGGGTCTTTTGTTTGACATCTGCACCACAGAAGACGGCAAACCGTATTTGTGCTCTGTCTTTATTTATTTTAGACCGCTTTCTGAAATTAGTCATCAACCCCACAAAAGGATGAGGCTGGGTTTTCAAGGGAGGAACGTGAGGATCCATTTGTCAATACAAGAGCCTAAGTCATCTTTGAACTGAGGCTCAGTCTCCTTCAAGGAGCTGCTAATATCTTCAGAGGTCTTTCTCCATCAGTTCTCTGACCCGCCTCGAAATGAAAAGCAAATGTTTACTTCGCACACGCCCGCACGCAAACACAGCCACACAAAAGTCTCCTCGCGCTTGGTTTTGATTGGTTCTGCTCATATTTACATGACAGGCACCGCGTGTGTATGTGTGCCGCCCCCGAGCTGCTCCTCGTGTATGTTTGAGGGCTCTACAACGCATACGTTCCTTCACATCCTATTGCTGTTCTTGTTGTCTTGGTTTTATGATGTGTTGATTTGCTGATTCGACAGCGCAGTCTACCCGCCTAGCAGGTAATGTTCTCAGAATGTTAGCTAATGTTCTCAAAATGTTCTTTCACAGTTATGAAAAATGTTCTTGCAGTAATGTTATTGGAACTTTTTACTGTTATATATCATATATCCAAAATGTTATTCGTAAGTTGTTAAAGTGGAACATTTAAAAATTATTACACATTTAAATTGTTATTCAGACAGTAAATAATGTTTGAATAATGTTCTTAAAACAAAGCAACAATGTTTATACAACTGGACATTTTGAACGTTTCTAGAACATTCAAAATAACATTTTTAACGTTTATGTTACTTAATGGAAATTTAAGGAAATGTTCTTACAACATAAAATTTATTTGCTGGGTATTGTTGTGATTTTTTGTACTTCACTTTAGATCAAAAATCTCAGCCAACTATTTAAGTGAGCCTTGTGGAATTCACACAAGGACCTTCACATTAGTATAATATTCAACACTGCTAGTGAGGCTAACAGAGACATTTCTGTCAGATGAGGGAAAACCGCTCTGCAGGATGAGAAATTTTGCAGTGGCAATCAAGTTACGCATGCTGTGCAACATATTCTCACTGTTTTCTTGCGCACGAGGATGTAAATACACACACATAAATGCTAATATGATGTGACTTCAGCAAGCTGTGTGCTACATAGCTAAAGCTAATCCATAATGCATTTATCCCTGTGGGTTATTGACTTAGTATGTGAATCAGGCCATGAAAGCTGTCCTCACTCCACTTTGGGGTATTATTATCAAACGCCATCCCACCGACACCTTTTGATTCACTCACTTCCCTCCAAATCTGCAGTTGAGGGTGAAATTACTCCAACTGAAGAGAGCCAGAAAGTTGCGGTGAACAGTAATTGTTCACTGCAAAAAGTTAACAGTAGAATTTATTTGAAGCAGAAAATCATCTGTTCATCTAGTCACATTGTTCAAAAAATATGTGAAAAAAATACTTGGTAAGACTTGTTTTAGGAAAATAAATTTTGAATTTAAAGGTTATTTTACCTGATTGGCAAGGAGTGCTTTCTGTTGTTTTGTTTTTAGTTTTTTTATGTGTCTTCTAGCACAAATCTCACTAAACTGGTTTAGTGGTATATTTATTCTTGTTTATGAGACAGTTAAATGTATTTTTGTTTACTGAAAACAAGACAAAATACTGATAAAGGAAGCTGTGCTCGACCTGTGCAGGTGACTATGGAAAACTGTTCTGACGCACGTATCTGTTTAGCATAACACACGCACCTATTTTACTCATAATAGTGCAATATGCTATATTGTAAGCATAATATACCTGTGATTATATCACTCTTAGGTAGTTGTGTGCCCATTATATTTTGTCACACTGCAGTGAAGAGGACTTGCAAATATATGCATGCATATCAAATATAACCTTTAGCTAGCTTAAGGGGATGGAATACAGTCGCTTCTCACCAGGAAAGTGCTTGCGCAGTCTAATCCCCCTCAAACTATATTTGAACAAGCCCGTGTTTCTGCAGCGCTACATGCGCAGGACTGCCTGCAACCTGCAGCATGTTTTGAATGCGTACACTCCCACCAGCCAGTTAATCCAACAGCCTTTGATCACGTTTGTATGCTTTGTGGCTGCTAAATACCTGTCTTAGGTTGTCGGCTATATGTTTACTTGTGATTCCTTTTGATGATGGATCGACGTCGGCGCGCACGATCCGTTCGCATCTGAGGTCTCTGTTTGTCGGTCTGAAATCTGTCAGGTCAGGAATCATGTTGAGGGATGACGTCTGCAGTCGAGAGCTTTGAGATGAGAGATAGACAGCGTGCCACTGACAGCAGTCCATATGGTCCTCTGGCAGCTCGTCTCATCAGGGACGCCGCTGTTATTGGGCAAATCCCACGACACAGGGCAACAAGAGGTGAATGCATCTGTCTCTGTGTAAACAGTGCTTGAAAAATTATAGAACTGTAGCACATACACACACAGACTCAGTAACTTGATTGCTTGCTAGAAAGACACACGTGCAGTTTGCGAACAGAAAGTCGGCCGTAAACAAATGGCGCTCAGGTTTTCCTGTAGCTCAACTGGAAGTGCAAAGGTCATGTGTTTGATTCCCAGGGAAAATATGTGCCGATTAGTAATATGCTTGGAATGCTGTGTAAGTTACTTCAGATAAAAACATCCAGCATGAGTGTAATGCATATCAATAAAAGTTTGATGTGTGTCGTGTGAAAGGTTCTTTAAAACTCTGGTTCCACTTTTATGTTTGTGTCACAATGATGAAGAGTCTCTTATCACAGGTTCCTCTTCGGTTCCTCTTCATATCCTGCACTTCCAAACCGCAGCGGCAACAAACAAGTTGTTCTTTACACATTAAGTACGGGTCTGTCGCGCATTCATATGCTAGTCACGAGCTTAGCACTCCCTGTTTGCATTTAGCTGATGTTTTTGTGGGGGTGTGAAAGTTTCGGAGACCGCGCGGAGCTGTTGAATATTTAATGAGGTAAGCACTGAGGCTGTTTGTGATTAGTTTTAGCCTATTGCTAAACAACTAGCTGTTGATGCTTAAACTCTGCTAACTCTCCCAAAATAAAGGGAAAAAGCAATGAATTACTGGTTAAGATGTTGCACTACCCAGGGTTAAATGTGGTTTAACTTGGGGTTAAAACAAGACAGTAACCCGAGGTGAGTGTAGTCTACAAAGCCCCTATTTTAATTAAAATGTTGTGCTGGCTAACGTTTACACTGAGAAGACAAAAACCCACACACACAGATCTCCTTTTGCAGACTGTTTCTGAATAAATCACTCATCCTGAGAGGCAGCGTACAACCTTTTTCCACACATCTCCGAACAATATATCTGTAGGAGTTTATGGAAGCATCTTAATCCATGTACAGTATATTGTTTCTTCAGATTGTAGCACCGATGCCATGCAGGTTGTTTTTGTGTATATGTAGCTTTTTACTGAGGGTGTAAATGATCATACTTTCCTGCAGTTGCCACCTTTCAGAGCTCTAATATGTGTTTTTATGACAAGAGTTATTTACTCTTTTCGATACTGGTGTTGTTAAAGTGAAAGAGCACGTCGTTCTCTTTGCACTGTGGCGACGCGTTCAGAGAACCTATTTATTGTGATAGGAAAGTGGGAGAAAGACATCCAGAGGGAATAAGACAGAGACGGAGTGATATACACAGAGAAAGGGGGAGAAAGAACGACAGAGAGGGAGACAGAGAGGGAGTGAGAGACAGAGAGAATGAGAGACACAGGTAGAAAGATAGAGAGGGAGTGAGAGATGCAGAGAGAGACAAAGAGGGAGTGAGAGACAGAGAGAAAGAGAGAGAGACAGAGGGAGTGAGAGCGAGAGAGAGAGAGAGAGAGAGAGAGAGAGACAGTTTTAGCTGGAAGCCTCACACAAAACACAAACGTTAACATCATTAACACTCTATTTCCTGTGCGGAGTGACATCACACACGTGCTGTTGTGGAACATTGGAATCAGATCCAAACTTGAAACGCGATGCATCACGAATAAAGGCGGCATGAATACAACTTCTGTACACAAGCTCCCGTTGGAATATAAGCAGGGAGAAGGAGGTTCTGCCCTTAATTAACCCTGTTTTATTTGCTTTAAACAGGGATGTGCTGTTTACCTCAGACTGTAGTACGTTTGGCACCAGGTGCCACAGTGAGCTTTGCAGAGATGCTTTCCTAACAGGTTGCAATCTGGCACAATGTGCCAACTGTTGGTGCTGTGTTTTTGGAATCTTTAAATATAGAAAGGACTTGAAATAGCACCATAGGACATTAAGTCTTTTAACTCTAATTGAAATGCAGTTCCCATGGGAGCCTGTTGCACGGTCATGTTGTTATAGAGATTCACTGGCCGGGTTTATTTTCAGCTCCGTTTAGCCTACAGATGCATGCTGGGACACATAGATGGCATCTCAGCTTTGAGGTTCCTTCAGATCTGGCAGAAGCTAAATCAATTCCTGCAGGGATCTATAGTGGGTACAGTTCTTTATAGACGTTATTAGCTGATCTGTATAGATCTTAAAGCAAACTGAAACATAAAAACTACTAAAAAACTATTCACTTTTTTGTACGTTTTTAGATAAACTTTTAAGACAATTGACAAATGAATAAATGTACTGTGTATGTACACATGAAATTTGGCAAAATTTGCTTTGGATAAAAGCACCTTCAAAATGCATAAATGTAAATCTAATCCCACCTTTTATGAATGTTTGTGTAGCTTACATAATCACTCAAACCTCACCTGTACCATCTTTTTCAGACATCAGCTCCCACACTGGATGTCAATTCATTTTTAATTGGACATCTGTCTCTAAGGAGCACTATGTTGTGGACTGTGTCCACTCATCATCTCTGTATTTATGTGTATTGATGTCTCCCATGTAAAGCAAATAGCATTTCTACTGTTTACAGTGGTGCATCTGTGCCATGTCCCTCTATTATTGTCCCTTTGTCTCCATCCCTCTGTCTCCATCCACCTTAATTGACATGTTTGTCCTTGGCTGCTGTCTGATCTTAAAGCCTCAGAGGAGAATGTCTCAAGGACAGCCGTCATCCTTTATCTCTTGAGTCAGAGAGAGTCAAACACTGATGCTGGAACTTTGAGAGTTCCGGATAATTCTAACAAGCCCATCCAGCAGGAGGTCCATCTTCAGAGATTCAGGATATGTTGTTCCTCTGTCACTCGCTCTGGGATGTCATCGTTTTCATCAGAATAGTGGCAGTTCGGCCGATGGAGTTGATCTGATGCTCCGAGGCCCTAGAGATCATCCGTCCAGGGCTCTCAGGAACATTCAGTTAATTTTTAACCTCTGGAATTGTGTCCTTAGATGTCCCTCTCTTTAAAGTTGTCCTGTTAGAGAGACAGAACCACATATATGTTGTGTTGCCATGCCATCATGGTTCATTAAGATTTATTGTCAGTGTGGAGAATGTTAAATTTAGAATCTGTGGAATGGATTTGAATATGAAATACTATGTATAAATAAATACAGTACTGGTGGGGTGTTTGGACGCACTTTTCTTAATTAATGTTTCTTATTGTGTTTAAGATCTTGAAGTCTTTTGACATAAAGGCTTATGCTTCAGTCTGTTTTTGTGGATAAATATACATTGTGCTTATTTTTAAATTTAATGAAATGAAACGTTTGTTTATTTACCTGTTTGTTTAGTTATGGAGTTGGAGCGTAAAGGAATGGAACAGAGGTTTAAAGCGTAAAATAAAGTATAAGAGTTTATGTTTAAGTTTTTGATCAAGTGTATGAAATGTGAAAACTTTTAAAAAATGACTAGATACTGTAAAAATGAGTTAAAATGCGCTGGAAATACTATAATTATGTTTAAATAAAAAATGATCAGTTTTTGTCAAATGTTGAGCAAAGATATGATTAGCAAAATATAAACAGCCGTATAAAGGGGTGTGTCCAAGATTTTGATTGACAGGCATTGCAATTGTTAGGCCTTACACACACCCTTTGCTTTCACCGTCTCCTGTTTCAAAAGCAAGGTGTCGTTGCATAGCATGTCATTTCCCTTTCACGTGATGTCACAATGGTAATCATCGTGTGACATCATGGTAATGACTTCTCGACACGCCTCTTTAGTGATCATTGTTGTGCCGCCTAATTACTGCATCTCAGTTTTGATGGTGTGAAGTGGCTCTGGACCTGTTCTGTCAGCATATCTGTAGCCTGTTGCAGTGGAGTGAGACACATCCAGGCAGGGTTTATGAAAGTCACCTCGTCCTGGCAACAGCACTTTAGTATGCAACATGGCATAACCGGGCTTAATTAAATTACTGACAAGGAGTTTGATTCTTTAATTGTGTTACTATTTTTCTGATTAGAATAGGAAGACTGTTAGGGGCCTATAGGTTAATTCAAGATCATAGCCTAATGAGCTTGACAGAGTTTTGTCACCACATAGCAGCAATCCCAGCTAACAAGGAACGTCCTCAGAACATTGGCTAACGAGCTCTTAAAGTTATCAAACACCGTTCTTGCAGTAACATTAGTAGAATGTATTTTTACCGTTATATATCATATATTTAAATTTTTTTTATTAAAGCCTCATTTTAAATTGAATTCCATAGTCTGCTCTTGAAATGAAATGTGATTATTGTCCTCGAGAGTTTTTTTTTAGAACGTTTTTAGAACAATTTTAGAACGTGTGATGTCATCAATGAAGCAACATTCTATTCTTCGGTTTCTTTGAGCTTATCAATAAATCTCGATAAGCTTATCAATAGCTTATCTCAGTATGGACCGATTGAAGCAGTGCCCAGTGCCACAGTGATGGCACATTATGTAATATTCTGCTCTGCTGCTATATGTCTGCTGTAGTTATTTCATTTCGGTATTGGACTTTAAATGGTTTGCGTATTTAAAACTTTAATTAATCTCCGCAAATGTATCTCAGATGGAAACAGACCGTTAGATTCATGTAAGATTCATGTAAGATTCATGTAAATCTGGAGGATGGTGTGTAAATTGTTAATGTTATGGGCTGTGGGTATGACATGATGACAGTAAGACAGTATTTACATGAGAATTGTCTTGCTATTCCGAACTGTGGAGTCAGTTTGTACTGCACATCTGATTCATTTAGAATCTGAATTAGATTATTCGCCAAATGTGCACACACACACAATTAGTTATGGTACATAAATACAGATACTCTGAGTCAATGAATACATTTGAAATTAAATACATAGAAATAAAAAAAAATAATTGACGCAATATACATAAAGATGTAAGTGGAGGGTAATGTACAGAATACAGCTGTGCATTATAAATACTGTATTCACTAAGTCACTGGTTTCTCATACATGCATAGTGTGTGTGTGTGTGTGTAAATTCCACCATTTGGCCAACAAAACATATTGAATTTTTGTAGCAGACTTAATTGTGTTTTAGCTTGGCCTCCTCAAGCTTCTTATTTACTGCTTCTGTTGTCTTCTGGGAGTTGTGTAGTTGTAAGACAATCAGGTGGAGGTATTGATTGAAGTGGGATAAATCAGCTTTGACAATGAACTCAGTGTCTGACCACTAACTGACTTGAGATTAAATCAGCTTTATTTACTATGGCAGTCTTAAGTACTTGTATTAATGACTTTAAATGCATAATGATGTTGCCAGGTTCCTGTTACTTCACTGAATGTCTATTAAAGGAATCACAAGGACAGTTTCCCTTTATGGCTGCTCTCGCCACACATACACACACTGAAAACAATTATGTTCGAGAGTCCATTATTAACATCTGCTAAAAATAATCCTATGGCCAAGGTAGGCTGCAGGCCATGGGATGGACGCCATGACAACGCCTGTCCACTCACATTAGCCACTTCCCATTGATTCATCACTTCCCAAGTCTGAGATGCTGCTTCATGATTGGCTGACGGGTGACCCAGCTAACAGGGAACATTCTTAGAACGTTGAGTAACATGTTTTCTCAAAGTTATCAAAAACGTACATGTAGTAAAGTTAGCAGAATGTTTTTTTTACATTCTATTTTATTTATTTTAAAAACTTTATTCTTGTTGCTGTTAGTGGACGTTTTAAAACCATTACAGAATTTAAAAAAAAAGGTTTAAATAATGTTCTTATAACCAAGAAAAAGTTTAATACATCAGCTAAAAAACTGGACGTTTTGAATGTTCCTAGGATGTTCAAAATAACATTATTATTGTTTTTATTATTTAATGGAAATTTTAGTGAAATGTTCTTACAACCTAAAATTGTTAAATGGGGAGGCATTCCTGCAGCTGTGACCCATGACTGTATTATAGATTGTTTATTAGTAGTAACAGGATAGAGAGAGAAGGCATGTACAGTATCATTTTTGCCATTCGTACAGCCATCCTTTAGCAAGTTGTCACATTCACTGAGTATGATGTGGGACTGAGCGAGTGGTGACTGTTCTGTGTGCCTGTGTGTGTTTTTGTGTACGCACAAGTGTGATCATTCATAGTTATTTTTGCGCTTCCGTGTCTGATAAAGGCGCTAAAACATACACGCTCGCTTGTGTGACTTCTTTCTTCTGCCCCAGATCTGTCACACTGCATGTGAAGTTCTGCACACTGGTAGGAGGGGAGACGAGAAGAAACCATTCTAATGGTGTCAATTGGCTCCATTTTGCAGCATTTAGCACAGCGCCTGGGAACACGCGTACTCGGCCCTGATTTAATACAGCACATGACCGATGTTCCATTTGCGTTCCATTTGTGTTCCAACTTGGAATCCCTGCCATGTTTTAATTAATCAGAAAGCACAAAGCTTATCTTATCAGCTGATCGGTTTCATTTTTATTACGAGCTGGTTGGCAGGACGGCTGATCCTCAGGAGAAATAGCGCCCTTAACTCAGGGTGGCTGATGCTTATCAGCCTGTTTACTTAGCTGGGAAACACCATCTGCCTTCGAGCGGGCTGGCCGCCAGGTTAAGGGCTTAAGACACAGTCGACGCGCCAAATCCATCTTGTGGTTTTCCTTATCTTGATCAAATGCAGTCTCGCTGTGATAAAAGTATTTGTTTAGGTCCTGCGTTTATCAAAGGCTGCCATGCATGTGATGGATTCTGGAATGTTTCGCTGTAGTCTTAAAAATAGAAACACAATTACTGGACTGCCCTTATTTGCATGTGTTTTATGTATTTGCATGTACAGTAGCAGCTTTTACAGTAGCAGCATGTTAAAAGGAACTAAATTGTTTACTGTATATTCTAAAAAAAATTGTAATTGGTGTTTACCTGTGCAATACAGTACATTTAACATAAATAATCACAGTATTATCACATTGTTTTTGATCTATAACAGTGGACCCCTGCTGATTCCCAATCCAGCGTGCTGGACTCGATCGTCCATCACCTGCATGAGAACCACAGCTCAACGTGTTTACAGTAGCTTGTGATATATGTCATTGGTGCTCCTAGATTTTAGGATATTTCCTGCCACGTACCAAAGTCTCATACGCGTGTATGAGTTACAGTAAGAAAATAATTACCGCAGTAGGACTCTGTACATCATCACATACCTAAACCCTCAGAGTACAACCAATCTCAAAAATTCAACAACATCAGTGAAACTGAACAAACCTAGTGGTTGTCACATAGGAGCGCACAAACACACACACATAAACACACACACACAGACATCCACGCTTATAAACTGCTAGCACCCCTGTTTTCAGAGCAATAACACAATAATGGAAACTATTTTCTCGTAACAGTTTCAGGAAAGACATTTATTTCACTTTAACTTTATCGTGTTAGAGTTGTTCGCGGTAATTGCGCGGGTCTGGCAACCCGACACAATGACATATAAGTCCTATTTTACAAGCAGCTTTACAGCAAGAGTCTAAAAACTCTCTGTGTTCCTCTGTAGGGAGTTCGGCTGGCGAGACCCGGAGTTGCCCGAAGTCATTCAGATGCTACAACACCAATTTCCTTCAGTTCAGTCCAACGCGGCGGCGTATCTCCAACATCTGTGCTTTGGAGACAACAAGATTAAAGCTGAGGTAATGATGATTCCACACACTGCACCTCACAGATTATTATGATCATATGTTATGTTTATAGTGAGGAATCATCTCAAACATCATCAGTGTTCCCCATCCGCCTGAATAAGGTAATGGCAACCGAAGTGCACAAGCTGTCAGTGGAGGAGCGAGAGAGATTTATGTTGTCAGTCCATATAAAAGGGGATTAGAGACGGTGACTGATAGAGGCCAGTGAGCAAATGGCAGGGTTACAGTCTCTTTGTGAGAGAGGCTCACAGCATTAGACCCCTCCCACATACAGGGTTTTAAGACCCATGTAGACTGTAGGGTAAGCACCGCCCCAGCTAACAGGGAGCATTGGCTAATGTGCTCCGCAAGTTCTTTAAAGGTTATCAAAACGTTTTTGCAGTAACATTAGTAGAACATTTTAAAAAGTTATATTATACATCAAAAAATATATTCTTAAATTGTTAGTGAACTTTTTAAAAATTGTTTGAATAATCTTGTAACCGGAATGCCATGGCCATTCAGAACACACATTTCCTATTTTGCTACCGTGGGAAAACTCTTTCTGAAGGGGGCAGTTGTGGCCTACTGGTTAGTGAGTTGGCGAGTTACCCCTTACCAGTGATGGGTTAAATGCGGAGGTCATGTTTCAGATCTGGGTTACCATACCTGACAAATATGTCACTTTCACTTACGAAAATATATTTTTGTATTGATATGTGCTACTCTGTGAAAGTAATTTTTGTCGAGGGATAATTCGCCCCTTTATTGAAATTTGATGGCAGGTCTCTGATTTGTGATTTCCCAGCAGTGAGTTTTCAGAACTATGAGTGCTTTGCGTTGCACCAGTAATTAAGCACTAATAGTGCAGCCGAACAATACATGGAAAAACGGCGTATTGACAGCTATTCTCCACACAGCAGCTCTGTAATTGTGTCCCAGAGGCTTAAGAGAGGCTTGGAGGATGGGGAAATTAAATTTGGAGAATAAATCTGCGGGAACAAAACAGCAGCAGAGGGGGAGATAAGCTAGCCGACAAACTTTAAATAATTTTTAATGAAAAAACAAACCCACATCATCTTAGCCACCTTAGATACCCACATTAGTTTAGCCTGCAACAAGGACCTCCTTCGAACCTACATCATCCGTATTTAAAAAAATGTCACGTCTGAGAATTTGTTTCGATTCATTCATTTATCATTTGAAAAAAATTGTTTCAGATTAATTTTAGTTTGTATATAATTGTGATTTATGAGGTGCTGTATATTCAATTACACTATGGTGTGCTGCTTTGTGTTAATAATAAACTAAAGCATGTCGCTGACATTTAATTTTACAGTAATCATATTAGAGGTTACTTTAAAGGTCAATCTTTACAGTCATTGTTTATGACCTTTATCAAGTTCAAAAATCCTTCGAACCCGAAACCTTTGTCTCATAACTGACAAACTTAAAATAACAGGATAATTTATTTGCATCGTTGCATCAATAAATTATACTTTATATATAGTTATAATATATATTAATTTTATTTTAACACATTTTATAGTATTACTTTATTTATTTTTTTTATGTCATGTTTTTTGCTTTGTTTGGTTGTTGACAATATTGCACCGTGTACATCAGACCGTTTACTGGATACAGATGTTATTATCAGTGGGCTTATGTGCAATTTTCCTTTTCAGAGCTTTGACACTGATATCTTCTTCAATAGAGGTTCAACCTCGTCATTTCTTTTCATGACATGTCTTCTATTGCTGGCTGGCAACAGACTATCCAAGCCAGACACGGTCACACTGTTGGCCTGACAACCAGATTCACCTCTGCGCAAGTGCTGCGTGTTGGTCCCTGACATGCCAGCACACAGGAAGAAGAGCAGCAGATGAATTATGGGAGATAACTTTGATGGCAGCCATTAACAATCCACTGTTACACTTCTTGCTTCGCTAAATAATATTTCAATAGCGTTTGTGTGTGTGAAGACACAATGTGTGTGAAGACACAATGTGTGTGCGTGTTTGTTTGTGTGTGTGTGGCTGGTTGGTAATATAGCAGAGTTAATTATATGTGACAGTGCTGTAGCAGATGGTCCTGAAGCCCTGAACAAGTTATTTCACCCCTGCCATTCATTTTTCTCAACATACGGATACATAAACGCTTTCATATTGTAGAGTTGATGTTGAAAAATGACATCAGTCTGCAGCACAGGGTTCTAAGCCTGTTAATGGCTTTCTTATATTCTCGCATAATATACCAGTCAGCCAACAGGCTTTATAGTATTTCATGATAGATAGGCTACAGTGTCTCTGCACTGAAAGCAATGACTTCAAAATGGTGTCAATGCACAGTTGTTGTTGATCAACGGTGAACCAAACCATTTTGTAATGTTTCCTTTCCCTGTTGTCTATCTGTTCCAATAGTGTGTCTATTGGAACAGATCTCACCTGAATAAACTAGTACCATCTTATACATTATTCTTCTCATAAAGTAAAATGACATGCAGGTCAGGTATAGTGACCCAAACTTGGAATTTGGAATCTAGTTAGTGCACACACACCTTGTGAACGCAGTTGTGAACGCACACCTGGTGCTTGGGGAACGATCAGGGGTAAGGTACCATGCTCAAGGGTTGTTTCCTGCCAGGAATGGGAATCGAACCTGCAACCTTCCCAGTTTCTTGCGCTTCTGTATAATTGTCCTTTTCGGCTGACATCACCAAGGCCACGCAGAGTTATTGGTTAATAATATTTCAATTCAACAGTCATATTTTTTTATAGCTTTTTCACAGTACCTATAATTTCAAAGCTGCTATACAGAAAATGAAAGCTATACAATAACCAATAGCTGGGTAGCAATTTAGGCATTTTTTAGACCACTCTTGTAGATTTTTCCGATATTTTTAATATGTTTAATATATATAATAAATAAAATGTATAATGCTGGTTGACATTAAATGTAGTAAAGTGTACAAAACAAAAAGCATGTGACGACAATTTTAAAAAGAGGCATTACTTGTGATTATTGTGATACTTGTGACTATTGTGATTTGAACTTGATTTTCAGCCTCTACATCCTGCTCAACACTTCTCTCGTTATATATCCTCTTTTACTTAAAAATGCATTATACTGGCTTTTAAATGCCATTTCATGTAGGCTTTTGCAACAGAAAAAATGTAAATGAACTTCACAGACAGACACAAACACACACACACACACACACACACACACACTGTTATAGATTTAAAGGGGACAGGAGATTGGTTATCAGATGGCAGGCCGATATCTCCCACACAGCAGCGGTGAGGTGAATACTGATTAGCGCAGCATTGTAGGCAGACGGACCAATCTCTGATGTACTTCTTTAAAAGCAGGGCTTTCCCCAGCTAAAAGGGAACGTTGTAAGAACGTTGGCTAACGTTCTCTGAAAGTATCTCTCTGAGGAAATTTCAAAAAACATTCTTGCAAAAACATTAGTAGAACGTTTTAACATTATACATCATATTTATCAATACGTAATTCCTAAGTTGTCAGTGGAACATTTAAAAAAATACAGAACGTTCTTGGTACAAAGCAAAGTTTTAAAAAATGGACATTCCTAGAGCTTAAAAATAACATTTTTTGTAACTGAATGGAAATGTTAGGGAAAAATTCTTTTAACCTAAAATTGTTAGCTGGGTCTGGACTTCCTCTTGCCACTATTTATAGCAGGTGGCTACAGTAAAGCTCCAGAGTCTGTCACCTGCACAGCCTGCCGCTGGCTAAAGTTAAGCTTTATCAGCCCTTTTAGGTCGAAAATCGAATGTGTCAATATCCATTTGCACGTGTGTTGTAGGGCTGAGAGCAACAGACTTCCATTCGGCCCGGTCAAGCTTCTAATTGAATATCTCAGTGGTCTCCACTGCTTTAGGATGATACAGTTACCACTAAATTTACTTCTAAGCTGTTCTGAGCAAAAACTAACATGGAATATTTTCCAAACATTGGCTAATGTTCTCTTAAAGTTCTCTCAACGTTATCAATATGTTCATGCAGTAACAGTAGTAGAACGTTTTTAATGTTATATATCATACATACCAAAAACGTTATTTTTAAGTCGTTCTTACAGCCTAATATTGTTAGCTGGGAAGTCTCTTGTTACTTCATCTGCATTGTTGCATATTCCACTTAATGGTCGTTGATGCCTTCACAGCGGAATTCTGAGGAAGAATTCCCAGTCGTGCGTGCGTTGGTCTTTTCCCTGTGTTGTGTTCCCACTCGCAAACATCTGTTGCTTCTAAACAGCCTGTGATCACAATAATTAACGTTGCTTCATTTATATGATGTTGTGTGCTTCACGTACTGGAGCAGCAGCCGCACAAGTGTGAATCTCGTCACATGAATAAAACTAGCGCAGGAGTCGCTTTTGTTACATACATGACTGGCGTCCTCTCAGAGATTCTGTTAAACTGTCAGATGGTCTTTAAATATTCATGCTGTACATGTATAAACAGACAGACTAAAGGCAACAGCATTTATTCCCAGGAAATTCCCCCTCCAATGGACTAGATTTTAATTTTAAATGATTTGAATTAAAATTAATATCAAATGCGTGAATAATTGCATGTATTTAGTCCTTATATATTTAAATATATTAAAAAATATATTTATATAAATATAATAAAAATATAGTTTACTTCTAACTGTTACGTCAAAGCCTGATAGGGATTTTTTTACACTTTTAATGGGTCTGCTGTCTTTTGTGCAACATTATCTGATCTGCAGATTTAATTTGCAAAACGTTATCTAGCGTTCTCTAAAAGTTCTCTCACAGTTATAAAATACATTCCTGCAGTAATATTAGATTTTTTAACGTTATGTATAACATTTAAAAAACGCTATTCTTAATTTGTTTGTGGAACATTTTAAAAGCGTTACAATGTCTAAAAAACTGGACGTTTTGATCATGTTTAACTTACATTTTTAACTTATTTTTAATAAAACATTTTTTGTTACTTAATGGAAACATTGTTAGCTGGTTAGACGGTTTCTTGCTTGAACTGATGTTTAGACAAAACTATACAAAATCACTGACATCATTTGAGCTGAATTTTGTCGAGCTCTTGTTATTGGATAAAGAAACAGGTTGGTGTAATCTTCATTGGACTGAGTGCGTATGTGAAGCCAGACTGTTGATCTGTAGTGACGTTTTCTTCAGAAGCACATCTGCCAGACTTGGCTCCTCTTATCCACCCTAGCAGGGTGTGTGCATTGGCAGCAGGACAGGAAATGGGAAACTCAGGGTTCAATCATTTCCTAAATCTGCATTTAGACACAGGTGTGAGTCTTTTGTAATCGTCTGGCTCTAGTGTAATGTCAGAAATTTACTCTGTGTCTAATATTAAAAAATGAGCTGTCAAACTATATCCAAGATAAGTATTCTGAACGTTTAGTGGTGTGTTTACTTAAAGGGATAGTTCACTTAAAAAAATAGATTCTTCCATATTTTACTCACCCTCATGTCAAACAACAGTGGCACCTATTGACTTCCATTGTATGGACACGAAAACCACATTTCTCAAAATATTTTCTTTTATGTTCCACAGAAGAAAAAATTCATTCAGGTTTGGAATGAGATATGGGTAAGGAAATAATACAAGAATTTTAATTTTGGGTGCACCGTCCCTTTAAATGAATTTAATCCTACAGTCGGGTAAAGCATGGTATCATAAGAGATAGTTCACCTATAACTGAGAATCAGTGCTAATTTCCAGTTGTTCTTACAGTAACATGTGGCTTGTTGTTGTGTGTCCTCAGACCGTTTAAACAACGTGCCTGGCTCCGTTTGACTTTATAGTATAAGCACAGCAGCTCTCTTTAGAGAGATTTACTGGCACCTCTCAGTCTATTTAAAGTGAGATTCATTCACCAGCTCTTTTTAGTATTGATTTTTCAAATACACTGGTTATGGATTCAATTCCTTGTG
This sequence comes from Botia almorhae, assembly GCA_036877575.1. NCBI lineage: Eukaryota > Metazoa > Chordata > Actinopteri > Cypriniformes > Botiidae > Botia > Botia almorhae. The sequence continues at coordinate 1,446 of JAZGTJ010006091.1, read as the reverse complement.
TTTGTTCATTTCATTTATCCTCTAAATGATCTCCTGGGGTGACAGTGAGCTGTTTGGCATCTTAACGCAATCTCAGAAGAATGATGAAATAAACGTAATTCATGGCATTTACAGCTCAGTTGCCAGTCAAGTAACTGATTTTAAGATGAATCTCAAAGCTAACAGATGGCTTCTTTCAGGCATTATAGAACGTCTTAAAGTTTGCCTGATTTTTAATGTTGGATTTTTAGCGTCCCTTTTAGCTCACTGGTGAAAAGCATGAAATTACTGTTTAAATATACCGTACACATCTGACTTTAAACATATGACAGACACTTATAAAGTTACTAAAGTAACTAAAAGTGCTCTACAGTGTTAAAGCTGTAAATTTTTGTCAACATGTGCTTCCTGGGTATTGAACCCATGATGTTCCAGTTGAGCTACAGGAACACGTGTCAATTGAGCTACTGGAGCAGCAAAAATCATAAAAAGACAAGAACAATCCCACATACTACCGTAGCTAGTGTAAATAAATACAATGTCTGGTCAAGCAAACTTCATTAAGCAGAAGCACTGCGTACCAACATTACCCTCTTCTTTGCGTCTCTCAGATACGAAGGCAGGGTGGCATCCAGTTGTTGGTGGACCTCCTGGATCACAGGATGGCTGAAGTCCACAGAAGCGCCTGCGGTGCCCTGAGGAACCTCGTTTACGGCAAAGCCAACGATGAGAATAAAATCACTCTGAAGAACTGCGGCGGAATACCTGCGCTGGTGCGTCTGCTCCGGAAGACCTCCGATGTGGAGGTCAGAGAACTAGTTACAGGTAAGAAGCCGGATCTTCTCGCTTTTGGTTTGAATGTACCGCCATAATGTTCATTTGTACATTATACATGTACATCATATCATTGTAAGTGCTAGAGAAGTTGCCAAGTCTACTATACAGTAATAAATCTTCAGTCTCCTGAACATAATGAGTGATGGGAAGATGTTGACACCTAAACCAGAGCAGCCATGCAGTTAAACACAGATGGGGTGACATTTTATTTTAATTTTAAGAATGGAGACCCAAAATTTGCTTGTCTAAAGAAATACTTTAGAGTGTTTGAGTGACGTCTTCGGCAAACGATGGATTTGTTGGAATATTAGACGACTTCATTTCTGTTTTAGTTGAATAGGACTGTGTTGATTGTAAAAGCAGTTGGTCCTGCTCTAAACCTGCACCGTCATGCATAGATCTCTAGTTTGACTTTTTATTTTTCCATTCATCTATATTTTTTATTCCGAGTTTGTCATTCCGTACTTGTCTGCGGGCGTGGAGTAAGCGCAGCTGAGTGGGCGTTTTCAATTCATTCTCTGTGAGCAGCAGCCTCGCACAGGGGAATTGTGGGATTGACAACAGAGCGAAGTACTTCTGTATTTAATTCAGATTGCGAGTGCAGTTTGCCTGCTTGTTTTTATTGTGGCT
>JAZGTJ010006090.1:0-25836 GCA_036877575.1 Botia almorhae | reverse complement strand
GGTTTGTGATGCCATCATTATCTCCATGAGATGTGGGTAGCGTTAACTATAATCTTGTGAAACAGTGTCTCCTTATGGCTTAAATTTGGCTTGTGACAGCTTGGCGAAAAGCAAAAGAGGGGGAAGTAGTTCTAAGGGAAATAATAGTTGTGAAATAGTCTGTTTGTGTGGTGCTGTCAGAGATCATGAGTTATCCAGCCCAGCATCTTACATCTGAGTTCAAAGGTGAAAAAAATACAAATGCACACACACAGGCAATTCTGTCACACTGGACTGTGATGAAGGTTGTGTTTGCTGCTTTAACTTACACTTTACTCTGTTATGCAAGTGTGACTCTCATGTGGCAAGAGCTGTTGTGTTTGTAACAGATTGTGGACAACTGTGAACACAACTAATCAATGTAATCAGTCCGTGAATTGTAAATAAATTTGTAAAAAGAGTCTTTGTGCATTGAATATGAATATACAGAGTGCAATAATATTATAAAGTCATATCTGTGACATTTCCATATAGTTCTGTCCCATATACAGCATATTGTATTGGGATGAAATGAAGTGTTTTATGTTTATTGTTCAATTGATATAATGTTGATGTGTAAAGATTATCTTATGATTATGTTTTCATTCCCACAATCGATAAAATAATCAGTGATATGTTTGTATTTCTTGTAGAACACAAGGTGATTATTGTGGGGTTGGACAATGCTGGGAAGACCACTATACTTTATCAGTTGTGAGTGTTGGCTGTTTTGTTAATTCATTCGCATTGTTTAACTGTAAAGAAGGGACCAAATCAATACAGTTTTGTGTGTTGTTTTGTCAGTTTAATGAATGAGGTGGTGCACACATCTCCTACCATCGGCAGTAATGTAGAGGAAATAGTGGTGAAGAAAACACATTTTCTGATGTGGGATATTGGTGGTCAGGAGAGTCTCCGCTCTTCATGGAACACATATTACTCCAACACAGAGGTAATGTACTTCATATAATACTCTTATTGCGCACCAGTTTTTAACATGAAAACCTTGGTATGGAGTGCCATAGAAACAAATGTTTTTCCTTTCTATTCCTGACAGGTCAAGTGTAAAAAGGTTTTGTTAAAGCCCGTTCACACCTGGAACAATTAATATTACTATATTGGCGTCCAACCAACAGACGATAACATTTTATCTAAGCTCACGTTTTGCAGTTTTTCAAAGATGTATGTAGATGACCTGCTGTTCTTTTCCATTTCACAGAAACCAAAGGAAAACATGAAATCCTGCACAGACTAGGGCAATTGGGAATCACTGTGTTAGGAGTTGTTGTCTTTTGAAGATGTCTTTTCAAATGTTTGAGTTTTGATTGGCTGTCAATATTGTATTGTTTATTAGCTGGAAAAATTAAAAGTGATCCTAATGATAGAAATGATAGTAGTTTCTCTGTATCATTATTCTTAGTTTTGTTCTTAGTTGTGGTGTGGATATTCTTTTTTTTTCAGATTTAGAAATGCTTTTAAAGCTTTATAGTTATTGTTGTCATCCTTGGTGTGAACGGGCCTTTAGTGTTCTGTCAGAACCTGATGTGATTGTGATGCTTTTAGTTTACAGAAACTATAATTGTGATCTGCCAATTGTGTGTCTGTCTACAACATACAGACAGTAAAGACATCGACTGAAACTATCCTGTATAGCTGCTTGCAGATTATTTTAGTACCAGTAACTGGCAACACATAAACAAGTTACTAGTAGTTTAAGGATAACGTAACATGGTGAGGAACAGCTATGTGTTCACTGTGCTGTTAATAACGGTTCAGTCAACAGTTGTGCACAGGGGTAATTCTGCTGGACTCTGCAGCTGGTGTCTGGTTCATAGTTCAAAGTTCAGGGTTAAACAAAGAGGCTGGTTTGAATGGTGAGACCCCTGCCTTTCATTCAGAAAGTGTGCATTTGAGATTTGTGATGGGGCCCTGCTGTCAAGCTACATTCAGGAGCAGAGTGATCTGCTTGGCACGCTCCTTCTCGCAGACTATACATACATGTTGTTTGCCACCTGCAAAGTACAAATGCACACCGAACAACAAGCAATTCAGTGGCCTTTCCAAACTTGAAATGGAAACTTAGTATGTTGTCTGACATCTGATGATAATGCTGTGTGTGCTTTCTACTATAGTTCATCATACTGGTTGTGGACAGTACCGACAGAGAGAGACTAGCCATTTCTAAAGAAGAGCTGTACAGAATGCTTGCTCATGAGGTAACCCTTTAACCTTTATGTGCACCTTACCCACACTGTTTTGATAATGCTGGAGTATAATTATAAAGCCCACCTCTGAAACCTCTTTCACTTTAAAGTTTGTTTTATTCATTTGTTTTTCTCTCCTTGATCTCAGGACCTGCGCAAAGCTGCAGTGTTGATCTTTGCTAATAAGCAAGACATGAAGGGTTGTATGTCCGCAGCAGAGATTTCTAAATACTTGACCCTCAGCTCTATCAAAGACCATCCGTGGCAAATTCAGTCCTGCTGTGCACTCACTGGAGAAGGGTAAGATCTACAGCAGAGACATTAATAATGAAGTTTGACTGCAGTTGGTGCTTGGTTTATCAGGCCAATGATTGTAAGATGTATTTATGATGTAATTCAAAAATAGAGCAAGAAAATAATAGCATTATTTGGCAATACAGACAGACATTATGATTATGGCTGTTACAAGTTTAGTTTTCATTTGTTTTTTTCTTTACAGTTTCAAATATATGTATTTATATTTGCAGCGTGTTTAAACGTACAGTATACCTTTTACCAATATACATATTCCCTGGGTTTTTTTTCCACATGGAGAATGTTTAACTGCTGAAAAAATAAATCGTACTTTTTAAAATGTTTAAGACATGTACATTTGCTTTAGTAGACTAATAAAACTTGTTTTATGCTCCATGAAACTGGTTGCCTAATGGGGGCTGACATTTTGAGGTCACATGACCAGCCAAACGCTGCCTGCATTTATCTCTGTAGCCCCTATCAGACTTATCAGACTGTCCTTTGTTTGGAATATATTAATCATGGCTCCAAAAGACAATCAGCAGCACATCATAACAAATGACTGAGTGCTCCAGTAATTCCAGTTAATTTTCCTAAAAGCGACAGTGATATAAACCAAACACTGTTTGGGACAACAAACAATCATTTGTTTTTTTGCCGTTTCAGGCTGTGTCAGGGTTTAGAGTGGATGACCTCAAGGGCTGGTCTCAGATAGCCACCATATCTCCTTGCTTGACTGATTGACAGCGAATCTCGCCACCAGCGGTGACATCACAGGCTCATCCCATTGGCGGCGGCTTTTTTTAAATGTCTTTATAAAAACTGACACTGCGGCTGAACTCTCTGGACACCTACCTCAGCTGAAGTTTATCAGTTAACTGAATCTTGTTGATCGATATTATGTCAGGAGCAACTGCATCTCATAGTGGGTGAATAAGAGAAGAATCTCAAAGTCTAAAGTATTTATGCTAAAGAGAGACACTGCGGGCTGGTATGTGATTGTGTTGAGGGAATTTTTGTGTGTTTTTAACACTCTGGCAGTGGGTTGAAAATTCAATGGATGGTTATGTTAAGTTAATAATGTTGTGTGTTATCCTAAAATATTTTTACCAGGAAGAAATGATTTGAATGGTTATGTTCTCTAAATGGTTGATTCCTTGTTACTTTATCAGATGAGGAAAACTATGGGTCATTTGTTGTCATGTTCAATTGTATGTTTTTGATTGCCCTTTTGGGTATCAGGTGTTTAAAATGTCATTGGTACCCACCAACACCACTACATATCATGATATCATTAAAGCACATCAACTCACTTAGTACATATTACCTCAGTCATTCGGTACGATAGAGGGTGCTGTTGCTTTTTAAAACATGACCATTACAGCTTGAAACGTCATTTGTGAGATGTAATTTAAAGAAGGGTGCCTGTCAAGGTTAGACGTGCATCAGGTGTAAGTGTTCATTTCTATATAACAAGGCAGTGTGGCGATTTGCCTATTTGGTGTTTTTATTTTTTTGATAAAATGGCACATGCTAGCATGCAGCAGTTGGCAGGACTTATGGTAACGCTCACGTAAATGTGGGTATGTCCAGCCAACACTGTTGCTTGCTGATTAAGACAGATGGCCCATCACTGCAGATGAACTGGCATGTTTTTGTTTGTTTGTATACATTTTTAAATTATCATGCTCTTTTCTGGAGGGTGGTTGTATTATTAAGGTCAATCAGTTGCCATGAGGAAATATTGTAAGGAATATTGTCTGTATTGTAAAGAGTAACTCAGTGATAAAGCTACCAGTATTATAACCTTTGTTGCAAACAATACACTACAAATGATGTATGTGATGTGATATCTTCATAGGTCAACGAGCTGTAATAGTTGCGTGTGCTCATGAGAATGTCTGTTGCTATATAAATGGTTGGAATTTTGTTCTGATTTAAGTTTCAGACATTTTTATGGCTTGAATTTGTATCAGCTGTTTCCAGGTTGTTTAATGCAACATTAATGCATGAGCACTAGTGCAGATAAATTTTTCATGGTGAATTTGCCAACATGCTTTCTGGTTTATTTTGACCTGTGTATATTGATTGTTTTTTTTTATTCGCAATGTACTGTGCTTGATTAAGGGAAACTCTCACAAGACCTGGATGCAGTAAATACATATTGGTGCTTTTTCTACCGACAGTGAAATCTGTTTGCATTGTTATCAGCTACTGGTCTAAGATCACTTTTATAGCTTGTGCTCTCTCTTTCTCACTCTCCTATTTGCAAGAGTTTCCTGTTGTGGGTTAGACCATTACATTCTTATTGTGAATAGCTATTAAGCTTTTATATTTTAATTATAAAATTTCTTACAGAGGCTCCTTGCATCAGAAAAGGGAATTAGAGGGTACAGCACTAAAATGACTTTGGCTTCTGTGAGCATTAGCATTAAAGACTTTCTTGGACTAGATTTATGTGAAATCTGATCTGAGATCAAGCCGTTTGATCTTTGCTTTTGAACTATACATTATTGCAAACCTGATATCAATGAATTTGGCTGTACCATGTAAGACTGAGGCCCTTTTGACAAAACTGAAAGTGAAAATGTGGCTAGCAAATGGTTCAGAGAAATGCAATATTAAAAATATCAGTTTCAGTACTGAACGTCAAGGTCAAAACATTCAGTTCTCAGATGTGCCATAACGAGCAGGTAAAATCTGTAGCAACTTTACTAAATATAGTTTTATAATAAAAGCTTTTATTTTGAAATCTGAAATGTTTTGTTGCATTATTTGACACTGTACTGGTTTTAGGTCTTCTAGTTATTTGTTTATCCTTAATTGTTATTTTTCTATTAAGAGCACATATGTTACATCAAGGTAGATCTAAAAGATTAATTTAGATTTATTTAGAAGATTAATTTGCAGTGTTTGTTAGCTGTAAGGTGATGATAATTGGCTGCTAAATGGCATTCTTTCAACCAACGGGTCCTGACCAGACTGCTACAAATTTATTAAACAAAAATACTTTTGACTTTTGTATAGATTATATTATTGGATGGAAAATTAGAGTTGCACAGCGAGACATAAGAAAATTGCAAGATAACTGTAAGACTGATGAAATGTAAAATGTTAACTCTTAGTTACACAGTTACACACAGTTAGACCTGATGTGTCTGTGACCATCTCATCTGTGTCCTCCACTAATTATAAAGACACTCGGACATAGTCATCTGGACACCGATAAACAGGGTTGAGATGAGCAGTAGACTGTTTTGGTAAAAAATATTTTTGTCCATAACAGTTGTGATAAGTCTTATTAATTTCCGGAATATTCATCCATGCTGAGGTTTATAATAAGTGGAGAAATCATGGGAGCGGGTCTTCAGCTACGCACTAACTTGGTACGTGTCACAAACACTGCTATAGTCACTTGACAATGCTTGTTAAATGTGTTGATTTTGTTCATTTAGTGTTTCAGTACACTTACGTTTACTATTGTATTGTACACATTGTACTTGCGTTTTTTAACCACTAGAGTGTGACATTATCTCGTGTCAGTGCCGCACAAGCAAACGCTTCCCACAAACATACAGATCAAGAATATTTAATAAATGTTCTGTACTAATGCCAGCATGGTGGCATTTATTTAAATACGTATTGTAGTAAATGGTATATCATAATATATAACCTTTACAAATACAAATACATATTGTAATGAAAGACTTTAAGCTATTAGAGAATACAGGTTATTATCATGTGATATAAAAATATACATGCTGCTTTAGTTTTTTGAGTCTTTAGTTTTTAGAAGTTTTATTAGCTCTCTTAAGCAATGTATGATTCATCTATTGTTATAAAGAAATGTGGTCTTTATTATTAATATATTTTAGCTCCAGTGGTTAAATGCTGCTGTTTTAAAGCTTTAATGTCTTTCTGTATAATGTGTTGGAGCATAAGTAGACAGTAACTGATACTTATGAACAGTCAATATAATTACAATATATTATAATTGTTCATATAAAAATACAAAGATGAAAATTCTCAGAAATCAATTTTGTCTGGTATTAGCCTTACTATACATCCATATTGCCTCAGAAAAGGAACATGCCACAAAAATCTTCAGCTATTGACTGCTGTCAATCATACTGTCAGAGCAGTTATAACCTGTCACTCAGCACAATGTCCTTTTAGGTATTCCAATGATGCTCTGACATAAGTTGCAGAGCTTCCATCACAGTATGTAAATATTGCATTGGTAGAGATAATGCACATTTAACATACATAATGGGATGACTTACATTGTATTAGGACCCAGAGAAAGTATTTTCAAACTGACTGCTTTAATAAAAGTGTTCATGAAACATGTACACCAATGAAAATATCCATCACAGCCACAGAATTGCTGGTATAATAAGAGACTTTTGTTTTAGTCTTTACCATTACATCATTCCAATAATTTTTTATTATATCATAAATCTAAAGTAGAATGGGGAAGAATGGAGTAGAATGGACAAGTAGAAAATGAATTTAAATTTGACCAAAGTGATAAAGAGTTTCTTTGTCAGCCTGGACCTTTTTACTTTTAAATGGATGTTAAAACTGAAAATTGATGTATGGCTCTATTGACACAGTAGCAACTATTGACTTCTGTTATAAGACCTTTTAAGAATGTTTGTTGGTCTTGATGAGGTTTTTGCTCATGTGGGCATGAGAAATGATAATGATTATTATTATTATGATTAGGTTATTCTTCCTTTTTTCCTAGAGATCAGAAAGTCTCCATGTGTACACTTTTTCTCTTTTAAATGGGTAAATTCTGAACACCTGTTTGTTTATGTTATAAAAAAATAATGTAAGACCTGTCTCAGCATCAGCAAAGGATCATAATGAAAAGTATTTATGGTAATCCTGCTGTTAACACATACAGTCTTTAATGCTTTAAACAGCATGTTTCTTTCAACAAAGAAAGTAGGAAAAGGAAGTGGTGAAGGATGGACGGATCTGAAGATGTCAAGACTGGATCAAATACAAGTATGCACTTTTATTTGACCTTTCAAATCAAATATAAACTCCTAGGTAGGTTCATCGTGACTAAGTAATTCAAATAAAGCAATAATGTAATCATTTAAAATATTTTCATTGAAATGCATTAATATTGCAATCTACAGATTTTTTGAATTTTTGAGTTTTCTAACTAAAACAGTTTCCTATGTTAATGTAATAATTTATTAACGGTAGGTTATTTTAACAGTAAGCAGATGTACGTACTGATGTTTTACCATCTATGTATTTTGAACTTGTTTCCCTACTTCATTTTCCTCTCTGTATCGTTCTGACCTCCATTCATTTTATTGTGGCCTGTAAACCATTTTACAGATCGTAGAATTGCTATTATAATTAGTACATACCATATTTCAAACCGATGTATTTTAGGTCTGATGATTATCACCTGTGAATAACCGTGTGAATTTATGATGTGAGCACTTCACGGGGTAGCAGGGGCAATTTGAAATTTAATTTGGAAAGGGAAATGACCTTGTCTGTGCAGATCATCAGCAGTAATTTGATAGAGGAACATATGGTATCTTTGCCTCAAGCACCAAGGTGAAAAGAGTGCTAAATAGGTTACAAGTATCCGGTTGGGCTGCAGAGAACAAGAGTAATACAGGAAACCAGAGATGTAAATCTATTAAACATCAACCGTTCCATTATTTGTTCCTCAGAGGGAGTAAAAGGGTGCAGACCCGCCGTATAAACTGTCAACTGAGAACACAGTCAGAAAATGGATATCTGTATGTGTGACCAAAGGGCTAGAAAAATTCAGCCAATGTAGGGATGTGAAAGCCTGAATTTGTCAAAATAAAAAGCGTGACCAATTTTGTTTTGAAAGCAGAAATAAAGAGCAGAGAGCCTTTCAGGGGTGGAGACGGTCTGTGCTGCAGAAAGCTGTAGGTCGTAATAATGATGAGATAGGCTGATGGTCTGCTGACTCATAAATGAGTAGAAGCAGTAGGGGCAGGCCAGTAGTTTTGCTCTGACAGGTAACATGCAAACCATAAAATTACCATCCATTATAGAATGGATGGTTCCACTCCTGCTGATTGGTTAATAGCTGTGGTTTATTCATAAAGCTATGACCTCTTCACCAATGTACTATTAGTATCACTGTACAGCACCCATGACTGATCATTATTTTATGTTGCATACAAGCAAGTTTATATGTCAGTCACTATATCTTTTTATATCGTTTTATTTTGATTCCCCAGAAAGTGTTAACCTTGTAACACTATTAAAACATTGCTATGTTTATTTAAATATCTCAATTAGTATGACATAGGCTCAACTAATGGTGTGAGTTTGGGTGGGGCTACTTGTTTGCACCTTAAAAAAACTTTTTGGAAACAATCATTGCTTTTGCAATTCAGCACTAATGTTACAAAAATTACATCACATTTAAATATGGATGCCAAATTCCACAAAGCTTATTAAAGCATATATCGATATGCTTAACATACTGGTCTGACTCCTCTTTTTTTAAACATAAAAACCAGTCGCTCAAATCTCCCTGCATTAACTCCACTGATCAATAAACCCAGCCAATCACAGTGACATCCGAGGTGCCCCCAGATTTGTGTGTCACCTGGACTGTTAGGGATTTGTCCCTCTGAAGACTTAACAGTACAGTTACTGGATCTACTGAGGAGGATTATAAGTATTTTTACCTTCTGTTTTACAACGTTCTGTATATGCTGCTATTATTCCTGCCTATTTAAGCTATTCGAAAAGGCTGTGGGATGTAAAAAGTGCATCAGTAATGCCGTGGAGCTGATACAACAGAATCCGCAAGCTGAGCTGAGGTTTTTGTCAAATGTAATATAAAATTCATAGGCAGATAATTAAAATGTATGTGTGCACTGTACTCACTGTACAAGACACGAGCCTATGTTGTTTACGAAATTATTGGTTCACATCTTGCACAGTTATAGCAATGAAATATCATTGTTGTTGATTTTCTCGTACAGTGATTATTCAGACTCAACATGAATTATCAATTATAGTTGTATGACAAACATGGAAAATCTGAACATAAAACATCAAGACAGCCTGGTTTGCTCATTTGTTTTTATTACAATGCTCCTGTCCTAGGTCCTTTCTTCATTTTCTTTTGTGCTTGAAGGTTATTTAGATATCATTATAGCCAACATAGCTTCTGTGCTAGCAAACCTCCCTGCAAATGAAATTGTATTTTAGTCATTGATTCATGAAAAATGAAATGATAGCTGAATGAACATTTGTTAAGCCAGAGGGTGAACTAATGATGCCTAAATCAGGACGGATTAATCACCTTGTTTTTCATTTGATCCAGCTTCGTTGGACTAAAGATTAAACACAATTATGTAATGACAAATGTCTATTAAAATTAATTTAGATTCAGACTGTTTATGTTTCTAATCATAATATGTATATATTTAATACAAGCGTAATTGGGTTCTTATTGCAAACAATATTTGCATGCCCTCCAGTCTTAAACTGACAGATTACATTTTACTGTTGTTTTATCTCTATTCATTTTACTGTCATTTTATCTCTAGCCAAGGCTATAAAATGCACATAGGCAGGAAAATAGGTGCATTGGGTAACAGTCGTAAAACTATTTGGACTATGGATGGTCTGAGCAGATGGCTCTCTGTCTGTACGATGTGAATTGTTCATCATAGCACAAATCAAATGTACACCCTGGATTTTAAGGATTTATGTTTTGTGGAAATTGTGGTGTGAGTGCATTTGCGTGTGGTTTTGTGTATGTTTATTCGATTTGGATGTCAAAGAGCTCAATGTGGGTGTGTGTGTGGACCTCATTTCTGGTGTGTGTTCTGGGTGGCGTCTCATCTACGCCATGTCTGCCTGTGGAGTTTGCCTGTGTGAACGGCAGTTGTATATCTGAGGAGCATGTGTGTGATTTTAAAGCAGACTGTGAAGATGGAAGTGATGAGACAAACTGTAAGTATAAAACGTAATACAAAAACATGTTTTTTTTCTGCTCCTCTGTTTGTGTGTGTGCTTGCTGTGCTTGCGCCCTTTGATAAAGTTAATGGCCCTCTTTTTCCTACTCCTGTGACTACAGGCTTTAAAATGCTTTAGAGTGTAAATAATAAGATTTATAGCATTGAAAGGAAGAGCACTTATAAAATGGCTTGGGAGACCTACATATGACAAAACTAGTGTTTTTGTAATATATTGATTAAAGCTTTCTAGGGCTTTTACAAAGCAGCAAATTACTAAATGAGTTTGTGTAGTACGATGGATCACTGTTGCTTCATTTTGCGTCTTTATGTCTGTAGATAGATTTAAAGAAAAACAAAAGCATTTATCTGAGAGATTTAAAATAAAGCTACTGTATTAAATTATTGTCTGTATTTCTATATTTTACATCTTTTGCATTTGAATGACATGTTATGACAGCAGGGTTTCAGTCAAGTGGCTATTAAATGTGCTGTGATGATTTTGTAATATAATTTGGCAGTGATGTAGTGATGTAAACCACTCTGAGCAGCATTCTCCTAATCAATGCTGTCTCATATACATTTTAAATGAATATTTATAACAGGAGTGTTTGATTTACTTACTGCAATGTCATAGTGTAGCTGTGGATGTCTCTCTCATATAGGCTCCCAGCATGTGAGGTGTGATTTCCAGGAAGGTCTCTGTGGCTTTCAAGTTCAAGATGAACAAATCTGGACCAGAGGCTCAGGTTTGACCCGGCCCAGTACAGAACTATACCACAGAGAAAATTTTACTGGTAAATAAATGTATTTGTTCTAGAGCTGCGGTGGATGCTGTCTGTTAAAAGTGGATGTTTGCAGCTTTCACTTTATATTTCCTTTATTTTCCTGTGACTTCGTGTTTATTCTCTCCTCAGGTCACTATCTCTATATACAGTCTGAAAATGGAGAAGATGTCACTGCTGAAATATGCAGTCCTTTCTTACAGCCTTCACAGAGCTGCTGGGTAGTGAAAAAAACACTCTCATCTCCACTCTTTCCAAAATTATATTCTTTCATGTGTGCCTGGTCATTCTTTATCATTTATTCATCAATTTTTTAACCCTGCACGGTCATGTTAAATATGTTATTTCCACAATCTATATGTGCAAAATAATATGCTGTTGTTGTGCAAAGCAGCTGTCTATAAATAAATAGCTATACTATAAATATATTATAAATAATTTAGCTGGCAGAGGATATTCTGCATTCGGTTTTCTGCTGTATTTAAAAAACATCCCTGATATGCTGCCATGAACAAAATACTATATAATTTAACCAATAAACACAATAAATAAATTCACTCCCATCCTGCATTATTCATAACAGGTTAAGTAGACTATCATAAAAGATTTTTAATAGCCATCATAATACTTATTCCTCTCACAAGAGAAATAGTGCAGGGTTTGACATAATGTAGCTCTCAAGTTGCAACTTGTTGATAAGTGCTTAGCTCCAGGGCTCTATAGCCCTTGTATTGGTAATTTAGCAAACAGGCCCCTGATTATAGATGTGGAGCACTTAACCACTGAGCCAGAACTACACAATACCTAAGAACTTTGCTGTTCTTAGGTATCCTGTAATTTACTTGGAGTACCTCCCTGCACTGTAAAAACAAAAAATACTCAAAGCACATATCAGCTTTCTTAGATGGCACACTGACAGAACTGTCTAAACACCTCTAGGCACTCTTTAAAGGAACTCCAGTTTAACTGACCAGTCAGTGAATGTCTTTAATATTTCTGAGAAAATGGGAGGAAGTGTGGAATGTGTTCAAATATACAATGTAAAATGCATTCTTGTCTCTTGCTCTGAGCAGCTAACCTTCTACCATCGAATTGGGGTGCTAAGAGGGGTGTTAAAGATTCTGATCCAATCAAAATCTTTGGGAGAGCGACAGGAGGTTTGGTTTCAGTCCAGCTCAACTCCTGATGCGCACACTCGACCCTGGATGCGGTCAGTAGTGATGTTGAACAGCAAAGAGGAGTTTAAGGTAGAGTTTGTGTGTTAATATTTACCTTTGTTCACTTTTGCAATGATTTTTATGTGCTGTATGGTTGTAGTCGAAAACTTAAATAAATGTAAATGTAATGGGCATCTGCAGGTGGTGATAAGAGGATTGATATTCAACAGCAGTGATCCAAATGAAGTTCTCGCGATTGATGACCTGTCCTTCAGCAAAGGCTGTGTGGCAGCTGTCGGTGTGTAAACACTCATATCATATGCAATGATAAACGTCCACATACAGTACATACATAGACAATGAATAAATGAAAATAAGTGCAACACTGTAAAGTCTGTCTTCGTCAAAATACTCATTTTAATTCAGACTACACTACCCATGTTCCCCGTGCCTAGGGCTGATTACTTCCTGTTTGCCACACCTGTTACAATCAGCCTGGTTATTTAAACCCCAGACTTCGATGAACTCATTGCAATGTCTTGTTTTGCCTAGTCAAACATTTCAGAGTGCTTTCCCTTGTTGTTGATCACCTGGTATCGTTTGGATTGTTTCTCGTGTTTTGATTGTTTGCTGCCTGCCTCTTGTTTTTGCTTTGAATTACGTTGTCGATTGTTTGCTGCCTGCCCTGACCTCTGCCTGTTTACTTGTTTTGATTTTGTCTTGCCCTCGTTGCTCTTTTTGCCGGTGTTTGACCCTTTGCCTGTTTTTTGACTACCCTGTTTATAAAAGAGATGAACATGGATCCACCTGTCCATGAATCTACGTTACAATGATGGATTACTTTGAAATTAATCTACATGTTTTTTCTCTGGTTTTGCAAATTAAATAGTCTGGATTCAAAGCTAAAATTCAGGATGCCTTTGCATCCTTTTAGGCTGGCTAAATTTGCTATGTGTAATGTCAACACACCATTTAGCTGGACTCATGTATTGGGATATAAAAGCAAAAGGTGTAGATAAGGTCTATAATACATTTACATCTCTGGGCTAGATGTATTGAGACACAGAGGGCACAGAGGTGACAGGTTAGAAAGATTTCTCAGCAACACTGTAATTTAACCTGTAATTTTCTGTAACTCATCTGGTAGAGCATTGCATTGGCAGTGCAAAGGTTGTGGGTTAGATTTCCAGGGAACGTATACTGATAAAAAAAATTTATACCTTGAAAGTACTGCGAGTCACTTTGAATAAAAGTGTCTGCTAAATGTAAAGATAGGAACAGCTGGTGACGTCAGTTACATTTTCAATTTTGAATATATATATATATATATGGTTTAATAATCCTACACATTTTATAGATCTACATTTAATCTTAGACAGAAAGAAACAGCTTTGCAGTAAATCAATAAGCCTGTTTTACACGTTTATCACAAAAAAGCCACCATAAATAATATCTACACAAGACAGAAAAGACTTGGCTTTGTATTTTCTATTACAAAGCATCTAAAGGGAAGGTTTATGTGGTGTTTGGTTGTAAAGGTCTAAGTTACAATAACACAAGTGTGATTTATTTCAGGAGTACCCTGGAAAGTCTGATTTATTATTAATGTTCTGATAACATCACAACATGTTATGCTTCAGGGTGTCAGTGGGGATAATGTAGGAATCTCTTCTATTTTCAGTTTATGGGACCAGTCATACTTTTAAAATCCTTTACTTGCTTTTAGTATGAACATATGTTATTGCTAAAATATGCTGGTTTTATTTGCAGAGAATGAAGTCAAGGTACCTCTTCCAACTCAATGTCGCCCTTCTCAGTTTCACTGTGGGGCAAATAAATGTGTGGGTGGGGCAAAAGTGTGTGACTTTTCCTCAGACTGCCCCGGCGGAGAAGACGAAGCCAGCTGCGGTGAGCAGATTCAAAACAGCTCAAAGCCAGAATGACTTTTATTTAATATGAATTATGTTAATTAAATATTGGCTTGCTTTTATCATGTAACTTAACGATTCTGTATTATTAAAAACTTTAAATTCAAAGACTGGTAATAAAATCTGAGATAGATACCAGATCTTTTTGGTTGCGCAATGAGCATCTGACAAATGCCAATAGTGTTACAAGTACATTACAGCATATTTCCATTATTATTATCAAGTTAATTATTTCATAACAGTCAAATTATTCCAATGTGATTTTCAGCATCACAATGTGATTTCGAGTCTGATTCATGTGGCTGGTATGAGCTTGCACAGGGTGATGGATTTGAATGGGTAAGAGGTTCAGCTAATGGAGACTCCACAGATTATCTAGGCCAAACTCCTCCACAGGACCATTCCACTAACACAAGCGCAGGTGAGAGAACAAAAAACTGTGCACACAATGTGGCAGAATTAGGATAGCTAATTACCCATACCAGCATAGTGCTGCTTTATAAAATGTGCTTGTCTTTTATAACCAATAAAGTGACACAGGATTATAGGATTATGTTTATAATGAATTGGAATTAATTGAAAATATATTTAAAAGAAACTACATTTAAAAGATATTTATTTAAAGATATTTAAAAGTGCAAAATGCCACAAAAGTTATCATGCCATATGGTAGTATCATGTTGGATTCGTAGGGACCCTAAGTTATACTAAAGGTCACGTGGAATTCTGATATTATCATTTCCGTTCCCTAATGATGTTTTTACTGTTTCTCTCTCTCTACAAGGTCACTCCATGTTTATCTTTAAGAACAGCAGCAGTTTTTCCCAGCAAGCCCTGATGCGCAGTCCTACATTCAAACAATCAGGTTCAGACTGCATCTTGTCCTTCTGGTAATTTGCCTGGTTCTTGAAAGCTCAGATTGTCTTATTGTTACTGAATCATATTGAAATATATGAGATATATTTGTTTGCAAAATCACAAATCAAGCAAACTCTTTAATGCCTTATGTGAACCTTCATAAAGGTGTTAGATTACACACTGTAGTAAATTTGACATTTTAATAGTTACCTTGATTGTTTTTCTCACAGGCACTATAATTCTGGCCAGTCTGTTGGTGCCGCTGAAATGCACCTGCTAATTGATGGCTTGGACAGCACTACTATACTTTGGCAAACACTTTATAATCAAGGCAACCAGTGGCACCCAGTAACTGTGCAGATTGGCAGGCAGATCAGACCTTTCCAGCTCTCAATCGCAAAATTGAGCTTGGGAGTATATGAAGGAGTTTCTGCCATAGATGACGTTATGTTCCATAACTGCTCATTGCCAGAAGCCCTGGAGACGTGCCCCAATCCTGGTCAGTTTCACTGTGGCCAGAGTAAAGCATGCGTGAACTATTTTCAGATCTGTGACCTGATCGATGACTGTGGAGATAGAACGGATGAGGAAAACTGCTGTCAGTATTAATAGTTTTACATAGTCAATGTCAGTGTATATTATTTGATATTAGCAGTCTGTTTTGGCAGTTTGTTTAAAATGATCGTTTCCTCTTCTTTTAGCCTCAGAGCTAATGTGTGACTTTGAAGAGGGCCTGTGTAGCTGGACTCAAGACCATGTGGAGGATATTTTTGACTGGACCCGAATCCAAGGACCGACTCCCACTTTTAACACGGGCCCATGGAAGGACCACACACGGGCCAATGCGGAAGGCCATTTTTTGTATATTGAATCCTCAGAACCCCAAAAGTTCAAAGATACTGCCATTCTTATCAGCCGACCTTTTCTCCCAACCCCTCGCAGAGGTCCTACACCTAAGCCACCCTGCGTTTTTAGATTCCACTATCACATGTTTGGCAAGCATGTTTTCCGGTTAGCTGTGTACATACGCACCCGCAACAGTGGGCGGGGCAACTTGTTGTGGGTTCGCTTTGGTGACCAAGGCAACTACTGGCACAGAGAGATATTGCAGATCAACAGTGCTCACCATTTTCAGGTGAGTTAATAATCTAAATAATCAATGCCGAAGATGAAGGGTCATAAGGAGGTTGTCCTCATGTGCCCAATCTTTTGTAGTCGACTGACTGCTCTACAAATATTGCATCCAGCTTTAAATACAACATACATGTATGTTTATGCAGCATGTTGTCGTTATAATAATCACAATAGTAACTGCAGCACAAAACAGCACTGTATTCTTACTGATGTGTAATATCTGCAATATTGATCTTTCTGGTTGCTACAGATTATTGTGGAAGGAACCGTTGGTGATGACTTCAGAGGAGATATTGCTATAGATGATCTTTCTTTTCTCGGATGTGAACCGTATGAAGGTGAAAAACAATTTGATGCAGTTAATTTAATAGCTGATTAATAAAAAATACTTGGAGGCCTGATTATTACCACAGCTTGCCTGTATGATATGCACTTATATATAAATGTGTTGTAGATCCAAAGTTGCATGTTTCACAATGTTCTGAAGCTATAGTAATGAGTTTATATATGTATCTTTATATGTGCATGACTTTGTGTAGGTGAACTACCCTCAGAGGAGCCCAGCACCACTGTCCCTGTGCCCATCTTGTCAGAAACCCCCCCTCACAGCTGTCCTTCTGGCCAGTTTGGGTGCACGACTACAAGAGAGTGTGTGAACCTCACTCAAGTGTGTGACTTCACTCCTGACTGCTCTGATGGCTCCGATGAAGAGCATTGTGGTACACCTTCTCTATCAATACATCCATCCATCTGCATTTTCCACCTATACATCCATCCATCCATTGCACATTGCTGTTCTGTCTTTTCTCAGTGAAGGAGTTTTGTGATTTTGAAGGCCATGCTCTGTGTGGATGGTATTTAAGTGAGCCAGTCAATTTTGTTCCTCTCCATACCTTTCGCTGGCAGAAAGGACAAGGGGAGAGTATTCTCCATGGAGAAGAATACCACAGACCTGCTAATGACCACACACTGTAAGCAAAAATCACCACGTACAGTCATCTGCTGGATTGTGTTTGTGATTTTATGAAGTGCATTAAGTTGTTAAAAAGGTTTTTGTTTTGTTTACACATTTGTATGTTTTGCAGTGGTTCTCCAGAGGGTTGGTATATATTTGCAGACAGCTCCAGTGGAGGATATGGACACACTACTGATATATTGACTCCGCCCATCAAAATAACAGGGCCCCAGTGCACTTTGGTGTTTTGGTATCATATGTGCGGCTTTACTGTTGGAACACTACAGGTACAAATAACTACAAATTGTTGCTTGGTTCAGTTGCTGCAGTGGTAACATACCTTTAAAATATCAACACATTAAATTGTAGATTTTCACTGTTTAAAGTCAAAAATGTGTTTTCTAAAGAACAGTATTGATGTGTTAATACCACCTCATACTTGTATGGGCAGGTCTTCATCAAGTCAGGCAATGTCACACATGACGTTTGGTCTCAAAGTGGTAACCAAGGCAACAGCTGGAGACGGGGTGAGGTCTTTATTGGAATCCGTCACAACATCCAGGTGAATATGGTCTTATAAGTACTTTGCCGAAAAACCAATAATTGTTTTTTATTTGTGCTGGAATCCTATTGAACTCAAACAACAAAAATAAACAACATATAAATAGAGATAAGTATCTGCAAGCATGGTTAAGACTGGGGTGCAAGTAACAAAAAAGTGATTGTATTCACAGGTTTTAAAGGTGATCTGAGGACAGTGTGTTTGTGCATGTTTGTATTACTGAAATGCAATCCACAGATAGATGTTAGCCGTTAGAGTGATGTTTTGACAGTTGATGCTTGGTCAGAAATATCACGACCTTTTTCTCCATCTAACCTTTGTATTATTAGTGTTTATCAACATAGACACATATACAAACACATGCTTGCAAACATAGTTGTACTTGTGCCCTGTTGCTTGGTACTGTCAGGGGCCTGACTGAACTTTTGCAATTGCTCTCTAGCGACACTTTCAATTCACAATGTAGGTGCTTGTTGCTTTCTTTTAACACTGTTAAGTAATATGGAGAGTAGGTTTTAACATCAGTCTGACATGTTTACCTGACATGTCTCATTAAGCGTGTACTGTTTTAATGTGTATATTCATATATAAAATATTATAAAAAATATCATGTATCGTGTACTGTAGTTTAACAGCATATGTGTTTTTGTGTACAAATATATAAACAGGTGGTTCTACGTGCCAGGCGTGGCATCAGCTACATGGGTGATGTTGTAATTGATGACGTGGCATTTGTGGACTGTGCCCCCCCATTAAGAACTGATCTTCCTTGTGATAGCAATGAGTTCATCTGTGCCAACGGTCACTGTATCTCTGAAGACAACTTGTGTGACTTCATTGATCACTGTGGAGATGGATCAGATGAGAATCATTACATATGCAGTAAGAAACAAATCTATCATTTCTGTCACATGTAACACAGATTTTTCAACTGAAAATATAAAATGTACGCAGTCTGTTTTGCTTGTGCAGTTGTGTGTGTCTATACAGTATTCAATTGTTCTTCCAGAGGGATTCAGTGGTCGCTGCAATTTCGAATTTGACCTTTGCTCTTGGAGACAGATACAAGATGATGATTTTGATTGGCTGATAAAAACAGGAAATATGTCCACACCCCGGACTGGACCATCCACCGATCACACTCTACGCAACCCATTAGGCCACTACTTATATTTAGAAGGGGCTTTCCCGCAGATACCTGGACATACTGCCCAGATCGTAGGACCTCTCTTCAGTCACTACAGCAAAGACTGTAAGGTGAGTCTTTACTGGTGTTTTCATTGGCTTAACTTATTGTGGTCCAGGGTCACAGTTCTGTTGTTCCAGTGCACCCAAAGATTCCTGGAACCCGATTGCAAAGGTTTTTATTTGGTATTTTTGAATGAAGACTTTTAAGGATTTTAAGGACTTTTTTAAACATTTAATCCAGATAAGAAGATTCGAAAGAAGATGAAATTCTTTAAAAGCAACTAGAGGCTTTCCTGTTTATAGTATAGGGAAACTGTGCTATAGACATGAGTAGAAATGACATGGGAGTTGAATACATTTCTCTTTTCACTCATTGCTATAGCTTGTGTTCTAAATTTGCTCATACTCTAAACTTGGCATTGTATACAATGAATATTGTTGGCTTTGATGACAGATTGCTTGTGGTGTTTCAGTCACTTATAATAAAGGAACTTGCTAAATAAATGTAGCCTCAGTTGATCTTAAAGTGCTTTTAGACTGTGTAGCGAGATATTTCATTATTCCATAGTAGGTGCTCAGGCACTTAAAGATATGGAAGATATGATGATTGTGGAGGCTGTAAACAGTAGTTGAATTATTCCTGGCGTTCATCTGCTCTTGCATTTCTTTCGCATTGTGTATAGAAGTTTCATGATCTTGCAAACATGGTGACTGCGTCAATGTGTTGATGATGTGCACGCATTCTCAACTCATTTTCAGATCTCAAAAGATCAATGTAAAGATAATTTGCTATGAAAAAACAGTAGTTGCTACGGTTTCTTGACCAATTAGAATTAGGTTTACACATTAGGTTTGCGGCACTAGAACAGAATTTTGGAACCTGATTGGTCCTTTTGCAGTTGCATAATATCACATCTTTAAAATGTCATTTTTTTAAAACAGAAGTATATGTGCCACTGATTCGGCACCATTTCTGTTTCCTCCCTGCAGTGAACTGCCCAGCACTGCATGAAACCTCTCAGAATGTGACAATGTAACTGCTGTTCCACTTAACTAAAAAGTGTCTTGCCACTGCAAAGCCTCTAACAGTACCTCAGCTTCCCCACTGAGAGCAGGAGCACTGACCTTCACTGCCCTACACAATACTGATCCATTACCTTGAATAATGTATGTCACGTTGTTTGTGTGTGTGTGTGTGTAGGGAAAGTTGTGATATATTGATCATATATAAAATTGTTTTCACAAAGGTGATTTCAGGCTCTTTTCATTTTAATTTCCTCTGCATTGTTACATGATCCAGAGCTCTGACTGAAAATAATGGCAGAAAGTGAATGTCAGAAATTAAATTGTGCCTGTTACAATGCAGCACATAACTCAGACATTGAGCCAGCCGGCAGTACTCAATCATTCTGTCTCATACACACACACACACACACACACACACAGTGAGAGGCTGTGTTGTAAAAGAGTTCTGGGTATAGCACGTTTGGGAGCTTGCATCAGTTTCTGAAACTCCTGTCACTTGACAGACTGCTGCATTCATCCTTTATAGTCGTTTGTTTGTCTGGGATTATTAGCCCATGGAGACTTGATTTCCCATTGTCCTCCCGCTTCCATCCATCAATCAATTAATCACTATAAACAGCTGGAGAGTGAGAGTTGTTGTGTGTGCCTGTCTTTAAAGACATTTTTAAATGGCAATTATAGCATTTTCCTGTTTTTTAGATGTTGTTATATACTTCAGTTGAGTCAATAAACAAGAGAATCAGATGTCTGATCTTGAAAGGCCAGACTTTTCCACTGACTCACCAGACAGGTGCATGACAGATACAGCCATTCACTTGAAGATTAATGTTACATCTTGTATTAAGGCTGGAAACAGTGCTGAATATGCTCCAGGTTTGAGGCCCAGCTTAAAGTTTCACTGTGAAAATAGCAAATAATATGTTGTGATATGTGTGTTTATGATTAAAATTAATTTTTTAGCGGTATTTGCACTGTATAGTTTAAAATGACTTTACTCATTATATTAAATCTAATCTAAACTAAAGTAGCATAATAAATCAAATTTTTGTTTTGTTTGTTTGTTCATTTGTCTGCTTTCCAAGATGGTATTTTACGTCCACATGTCTGGTGATGGCATTGGCACTCTGAACGTGTACATGACCTCAAACTCCAACCACTCACTCTTACTCAACCTCACTGGTAATCAAGGCAACTACTGGAAGAGACAGGAACTGCCTCTCTCTTCCTCTGAAAACTTCCGCGTTATGTTTAAAGGCAAAGTAGGCAGCAACACACGGGTTCACATCTGCCTTGATGACATCACCTTCTCAGCAGGCTGTATTCTCAGTAGCAGCTTTAAGATAGGCTCCAGTCCCCTGTTACTCGCAGGTACACCATCACTAATGATGCCTGTTCACTAACACACATGCTGTGGGACCAATGTTACATTGCTATAACCATGTTCCACAAATGCAGAATGTCTTTCAGGCAGAATCAGAGGCTGTGCTATAGAGTTCACCAATTTATAATGGAAACTCTAATATTAATGCAATACTAAATCTAAAAACATGATGTTATATACTTTAGTGGAATATAGTGCTGTAAACATCAGTGTTGAAATATTTGCTAATATTTGCAGTGTTGAAATATTTGCTATATTAAGATTAAAATGTTCTATTATTAATAGTATGAAATATTAATCTGTTTGTGTGTTGACAGGCTCCTGTCCACCAGGTTCTCTAGAGTGTAACAATGGCAATTGCTACAAACTAGAGCAGAGCTGTGACTTCACTGACAACTGTGGAGATGGAACTGATGAAATAGATTGTGGGACATCCTGCTCTTTTGAACACGGCCGCTGTGGGTGGAAAAGCAGCCTGGCGGACACCTTTAGTTGGACTATTGGTGTTGGTTCTGTTCATAAGATCAGACCTTCTCATGATCACACACTTAAAAATGAAAGCGGTAAGACTCTTTTACATTGACCAGTGTAACTGTATATACATTTACATTTACATTTAGTCATTTAGCTGACGCTTTTATCCAAAGCGACTTACAAATGAGGACAAGGAAGCAACTTCAATTACAAACTTCAATTACTATATACACTAGTAATATTCCTAACCAGACTGCCTTAATACCCTCTCACCCACATACAGTAAGTAACGTACTGTAAATGTACTGTAATGTGTCTACAGCACACTAGCTCCTTTACAGATCTGAAAGATCTGATATAAGCATGTTCACACATATTCAAACAGCGATCTATGTGCTATTTCAATATGTTTTAAACATTCAGAGTCCAAACATTACAGTGTTCAATATGCTAATTGCAGCACATCCTGCACCTGCTGCTTTATTTGTAAAATATAAAAGACAGACAGAGAGAGAGAGAGAGAGAGAGAGAGAGAGAGTATGTGTAATTTTCATACTTCCCTACACCTTCTTCTGAAAAGATTTGATCATCATGCCTTTTTCTTCGGTAATTACAGGTGCCATTTCTTACGCAAAGATTTTGAGAGATATTGTGTCTTTCTTTTCCTTTTCGTATTGGGGTTATTTGTAAGTTCCCTGTGAGACATCAGCACTCTTTAACATTTACATTTAGTCATCGCTATTTTAAAGAGTGACTTACAAATGAGGAATACCACAAGCAATTTGCCAAACAAGAGTGAATGATATCTGCATTAGCACACTGCCAAGATGCAGAAGGTAGTTAGAGTAGAAGAAAAAATGCAGAAAGGTGAAGGTGAGGTCGCTACCCAATTTCTGCAAGACAGGTTTTAATCAATCAGCTGAGAAAGTGTTTTGTTAGTTACTCGGCTGCTGAAGTGAACATTTCCAATGAACAACTAGTTGCTGGATTTGTCGAAGTCTGCAAGGTTGAAAGATCTATAAACTTTCTTTGAGGCACCTAACAGTCATCAAGATATCCTTGAGCACAACTATATATTGAGCTTGGTTTAACGTCTGTAAAATAACCAAAACAGAAATTCTGACATCAACATCATACATTATTTATATCATCTACCACTTTGTTGTCACTGTGGTGTCATCAGTTTTAAATTGGCTTTCCTGTAGCTCAGTGGTTAGAGCATGCCGTTAACAACGCCAAGGTCATGGGTTCGATCCCAGGGATTGCACATACTCAGAAACAATGTATAGTACAATGCAATGCAAGTCGCTTTGGATAAAAGTGTCTGCCAAATGCATAAATGTAAATTCAAACTGGGGTTGGTTGCATTGCATTTAGGTCAAAAGGCCACTTCCTGTAAATGTTGGAGGTTGTTAGGTGGTATGTTATGTCTCAATACTGGTGTTTACTGCATTATTATATAATTATATTATAACTAGCATAGTATACATAATATGTAGTGAATATACTGTATGTGCTTTGGAATTCACCCCTGGCGTGGAGGACAGATTATGATATAAAATAATCTTTGTGTCTCTTTCTCAGGCCACTTTGCATATATGGCAGCCACTCCTGCTGGTCTGAAGGGTGATAAAGCTCACTTGAGAAGTTCTATGTGGAAGGAATCGAGTGCCAGATGTAAACTTGCCTTCTGGTACTATATTTCTGAAAAGGCCAGCGGAATCATCCGGCTCTTCATTAAGGTAAATAACTAAAGCAGACTGAAGGGTGCACTTACAAAGTGTAGCAGACTTATATTGCCAATGGAATGTGTCATTTATTCAAGAGAAACAAAGTATTTGAAGGTGTAACTTTGTACTTTCTTATGGGCATAAATGTATTGTTATGATAGTAGGTTATTTTAAATTGCAGTTAAGTTGGTGCAACATGTTCTTACATGTCCTTAGTTGTCAGTATGTTATGTGTGATTCTCAGCTCAGATAACACATTGAATACTTGTGTACTAAAACATATAGCTGCTTTTCATCATTGGACTGATGGTTTTGAGTGCAGTGTGGAATGGTTCCAGTGGCATTTCCATTTGAGCCCAGTTTACCACAGCATGATTACACACTGTTCCCAGCCTGGATTTTTCGTCATGGTTAGCTAACCATGCTCAACCATGCTGGTGTTGCCAACCATACCCTGGCAACTGACAAATGACCAATCGTGAGCCGGCAAAACACTTCAGGCCTTCCACCAGCATGGTTAAACATGGTTTGCTAACCATTGTCTCAGTAGTTGGCCAAATTTATGAAGTGAAATACATAAAATTTAAGTAGATACATATTAAACAAACAGAGAAACTTAACAAGAGAAGTGTCTGAGGCAGTTTGTTCTGCGTAACAGACATGTGCCCTTTTTGATGTTTGGGCAGTTATTCTAATCCTGATTTTAAAGCACCACAGTGGAAAATACAATCGTAACTGTGCCAACTCAATTTAACTGTGCCAATCTTCAATTTAAGACTTAGCATTAAGGACAATTTGACCAAATGTTTTTTTTGTGGAAAAACATTACATGTTCTTTACAAAAAAATATTTGTATTTGTAATGAATTGGTGATTACATGCTAATTTTTTGCTATGGAAACACTTCTGAAGAAAGGCCCTAAAAGATGATAAATGTATAAAATAGAAAACAAAAATCAGAAATGTCAACCAAGTCGACCAAGAAAGTGCAAATACAGTTTTATGTAAATCATTCAAATAGCCAAAAAAGTATTTAAACTTTGTCTATTTCATTAGCATGTTTCTACTTTTTGTTAGCCTTTATACATGAAAAACACAGCACTTCTAATCTTCCTTTGAGATCTTTTTAAATTACAGTTCAATGTCATGGAAAAATGTTTAAACGGCATAAAGCCGAAAGATAACTAACATCTAAAGTGATGTAAGCTTGAGGAAAAAATAGCTTACAGCACCTTTAGGTGAATACCACGCATGAAATGTGCCAACAACCTGTTAGAAACCACAGCTGTCTTTGTGACAGCTCTGAGCCCTGGGCGCTGTAAACAGCAGAAAAGTGTCAAGGGAGTCCACACTTGTTTAGCCAGTCACAAGCGCTCTCAGAATCAGTATGTGTGTTGAGGTTTGATGACATGTCTTTAGAGGGTTTTGGAGAGAAAGTGTGTGGTGTTAGCAAATGGTTGAGGTTAGCCAAACAACTGAAATCACTCACAGCATCTATAAGATTGAGGAAACCTCTACATGTAACTAAGTTCAAACACACACAGGAAGTTTGCCACTTCCATTTATATTGTCCAGGTAAAAGTATCTTTATACTACTATCTGAGATGTGTTTCTGACACATCTCCCTCACACAGCAGCAAAGCTAACCCCGAAATGTCATATTTATCTGTAACTTCATCATTTCTTCATGTGTGATGGCCAGACAGAGAATGAGCTGAGGGAGGTTTGGACACAAGAGGAGATGTCTGAGGAATGGAGAAGAGCAGAGGTGTCTCTAAGGAAACTGAGGAACTTTATTCTGATCTTTGAAGTGGTTAGGTCTCGAGATGTAAGTGGTGGAGCGGCTCTGGATGACCTGCAGTTCATTGACTGCGCACCACGTGAGTCTTTCACACCAACATAATGTAACGTCCAGCCTCTATGTGGTGGTATAATGATGTGTACAGCATCAAATGAACATTGATTTTTAATTTATTAGTAATACAGTGTGTTTATGCTATGTAGCTTGTGTTTGTAGTGTTTGAGTTAGCGTGATTGTGTTCTATTCTATATGACAATTTGTGTCGTTTCTGATCACCAGTAACAGTTACCTTTAGCAGATGCATTTATTTAAAAAAAAAAAGTATACATGAGCAATCAGAATCACAGCTGTTTT
>JAZGTJ010006089.1:0-25836 GCA_036877575.1 Botia almorhae | reverse complement strand
TCCTCCTTCATCTTGGCCAGGGCCTCCTGCATGGCCTTCACCGTTGCTTTGCTCGGCCCCTTTTTCTTTTCCTTCTCCTCTTTCTCTCCTTTCTTCTTCTTCTTGTCTTTTTTCTTCTTGTCACCCTCAGCTTCCTCTGTAGAACATGAGTGGATTTATGGATGGAGGTTCTCAGGTAAGCGGAGGAAAATCTAGACATCAACCTGTGTTGCTTAATTAGATTCATTATAACTAGATTATAGATTATAGTTACTAGATTACTACACTTTAATCTTTTACACTTTTTAAAATCAATTTGGCTGTTCAATTTATCTCACTGTAGAAAAGGCTGTGCAGAAAAAAGGTGAAAATATTTAGATAAAGGATCTTTATTTCCCAGTGCTACAAAGCATCTCTGAGGGGAAAAAGAGGGACCTGTGTAACATCTCACCTTCTCCCTGGACATCAGCTGCATCCTCCACCTGCTCCACCGCTGCCTCTGTTGTACCTTGCTTCTCTGCCTCCTTTTTTGCAGTTTCCTCCTCTTTTTCCTTCTTAGCCCTCAGCTTGGACCTCTCCTCCTCTTTCTTCTTCCTCTCCCTCTCCTTTTTCTCTGCTTTCTTCTGCGCAGCGGTCTTCATCTTGAACGATGACTCTTCCTCCTCTTCCTCGCTGTCTGGTTTGGCTTTGGCTTTTCCTTTCTTTTTTTTGCGAGCGGCTTGAGAATCATCGTCTGATTCGTTGTCACTCGCCCCTCCCCCATTCTTTTTTGCACCACCATTTTCATCGTTGTCCTCCGAGTCGGACGCACCTCTCCGTCCACCTTTCTTCTTGGCTTTGGGTTTCTGCCGCGATCGCGAGCCCTCGTCCTCAGAGTCTGAAGCAGGACCAGGAGCATCGGGAGTCGCCACCGTGTTTTTGTCTTTCGTCCTGTGGTCGTTCTCCATGTTGTTCTGACCCTGATCTTCTTCACCCTCATCCTCCAGACTGCCCTTCTTACCCTTCTTGGCCTTTTTTTTGTCAGCTTTGGTCAGAACAGGTTCAGGCTCTGCATCTTCTACTGAATCAGATCTCTGAGGGAAAACACTGACAGTCAATGAAACGTAACGCATACCTCTCAACAACAAGCAATGTAACTCCAAAGTTGCGCAAGTACTATCAGTTTCAAAAACTCCATAAATTATGTGTTGATAAAAATACCTTTGTTGTTTCTTTTGCGGTTTCTTTAGACTTGCCTCCCTGGTTTTCTAATGACAGCTCCTCCAGTTCCTTCAGGATGTCGTCTTCACTGCAGGCCAAACATCTCATGAGTGACTCTCAAACACTATTAGATATTTGGAGGAGAAACTGGAAGACCTACTCAAAGTCGTCTTTCTTTCCTTTCTTCTTCTTACTCTTGGCTTTGCTCTGCTCTTTGGCCGCTCCTGCTCCCTCTATCTCTGCCGCAAGAGCGTCGATGTCCACAGCGTCGTCTTTGGCACTAATAACAGCAGACAAACATGAGTGAAAAGTGAATGTTGCAATACTACAAAAAGTTGGACATCATCAATTTGACTTACAGCATCACAAAAAGTTATATACATTTTATATAAAAACATACAGAGATACAACCATCAAATGAACCCATAAACTCATAGAGAGTTATTAAGTCAAAGGTTTTTCTCCTCGTACTCCTGAGGCAAACCACATACAAACACTACCATAGTTCATCTAACTGCTGAGGAATTTCAAGTTTATCATCTGTACATCTGTAACATGAAATATAGTGCAGTTAAATACACCTTGAAAACACGTGAAAGCAATGAAATGTAAAATTGCTCCTGTGACCAAAAAGAAGTACACAAAGAAAGAAGAACACTCAACAGGTACCAGTAAGTTGCAACACATACAAAACCATAAAACCCTGGTGAGCAAATGTAGGCCACCTCAAATGATTCAACAAGCAGTGAGGCATGAAACAACAGGATGTCTATGATCCGCTATATATCACACTATTACTAAACTATAATCATACACAAGTAATGTAAGAAATAACAACAAACTAAGCCATCGGATTCAGAATTACTTATTTAATTACACAATTAAATGGTTTCAGGTAACAAATAAAAGCATGCATTCACACCTGACATAGACAAAACTGGGCAAATGGAAAGATCTGAGAACAAACACCTCACCTGTTAAAGCAAAGACTGCAATGAGCAGGAACAGCATCTGTCTGCTTATAAAGTGAAGACTGAACACTACTTGCATGTCTGTTGCATCAGAAAGGGAACAACACTGTGGATGGGGCGGGTCACAGAGCAGCGCCTCACACGTGCAAACCTGCTTCCCTCAGCAAACACAGATCCACGATAAAACACAGACAAATAACTGAATGAACAGAGAAGACATGGAGGAGTCTCTGCTAAATGCGCTAAGATTTCATGGTTCTCTGATTTAGCTTTTTAGAAGATATCAACACACAAGTTTTATTCCTAAATAAACTTGTAAGACCTTTTGTGGCTTGGGTGCCACTGTAATCTCACACTGTGCTAGAAAGAACTTATTCATGACCGGGTCTCATGACGTCCTTGGGGATCATTGGAACAGGGAAGTAACCAGCAGTGCTGAAGAACCCGAGCCACAAATACAGGTTAGCACACTCAATAGGGTGCTGACCAACTTAACTACCTCCCACAACGCCAGAAGACCAGCAGTCAGCACACCATCTGACCTGCCCAGCTACAGAACCAGCTACATTTAGTCATTCAAGCAGCTACAATTAACTGTAATTGAGTTCAGAGAAAAGAACACGGGGCGAACCCAGAGAACTACCTGTCCCAAATTTGTATAGTGACTTCACGGCAGAGCACGTATTTTCAGGGTCCCTCAGTTTTTGACCAATGCATTTGCAATGACTCTCAAATCTTAGTCTTTGTTAAAACACCTTACAGGAGTACAGTAAAAACCCTGTAACGTCATGATTTTATTACCTTTCATAACCTTCTTAGGCTTGGAAAACACCATTGTATGAATGATCTGTGTTCACTAGTATCACATCAGCACCACGGGAACGCCTCTCTTGCCAAAGAAAAGTGATCACAAATTATTCATGAATTAGTGATGACTGAAAACACAATCATGCAGAAACCCTGTTAAAATTCATGAAATCATACAAATCATAAAACAGTTTAACATTGGCCAAAAGTTAGACCAGGGCATTCGATTTTAACCTATTAACATCTCTTGATCAGAGGAAAAGCTCAATCCAGCAGATGCCCCTGGGTGATTTTTTTGACCATATCCAAAACTTTATAGTTCTCACTGTCACTATGTCTACGGGCACAAGGGGTCACCGGTATCATGCAGAGAAGCACCATACTGAAGACGATGCGGAACACCCGGGCAGTACAATAGAGACGGATGAGCTTGCATTGATCAGATACGCATAAACCAAACAGAAGTGACGGGCGCTTGAACAGTGTCTATTATTACAACAGATGTGAACTGCTGCTAATCTGATACTCACAGCTGGTGTGACTCAGGCGGGCTGGCAGGACCACCTCATATCTCACCTGAAAACTAAATACCGGAGGAACACCCAGCACTTAAATAACCCATCAAACTGGTGCCCAGTGCGTATCAATAAATGTCACGTGATCTTCCTCTAATTCAGCGAACTGTATCATGACAGGAAGGCAGATGGTCAGAACAGGCCTCGTTACAACAGCAGCACATGAACTCATGCTCAGCAGAAACTAGCCAGGTGCTAACAGTGGATCTCATGAACCCTACAGATTATACACAACACGGTCGCTGTGCTGTTGACAGAGTCTTTGCTACGCATTTGTCGATAGCCTAACTTACCCGTCATCTCCCTTATTTTTCTGTTTTTTCCCCATTACGTGTGTGCAGCTGTAACCTCCTCGTTGCGGTACGGTGTAGTCTGTGTTAGCGCTTCCAGTTAGTCGTGCTTGTATTGCGCATGCGCACTTTAAGGAGAGTAGTCGCGCACTGTTGCCTAAGTGCAGACTGTTAACGCATCTGTATAGTCTGTGCGTTTGCTTACGGGGGAAATATGTGATTTTAAGAAAATCAATAAACACTGACACACAGAAGTGTCGTTTCTGTGCTTGTTTTACAACTAAGTGCGCAAACCACAAAGAAGAAAGAAGAAGTAATTTAAAAATAAAATTAAAGTCAATCTTTATGATTTACTAGTTTGTGGTAAACTGCGTCGTAAAATGATCATACATACGGCGCATGCGCACGTCCGTAACGCTGTAATATTTAATATTTGATAATAATAATAATGTTATAAATGGTTTAATATCAATTAACGTTAATTAATAATTGAATGAGTATTCATAGTTTGTGTGTTAAATTTAAAAAAATCACAATATGTTTGTAAAGTGTAAAGGAGTGTGGGGACTCGTTACAGTTTAATTTCATGTTTTTTTAATTGAGCATCACATTTATACATAATACGTTTGTTTTTATATTTTATTCACATAACAGAAATCACACTCTTTATACAAGATATGGATCTTCTTAAAATCAGCCGTCAGTAAGTTAGTTCTTATGAAATCTCCGAAATGTTTGTTTATTTATTATTCATTGTTTGTGTTTAAATCTCTAGTTTAACTTGAATTTAAACCACTTTCTTTTTTAGTTTAATCTAATAGTATTACGCGTGCGCGCTTTTTGTTCATCACAGTCTGCGGTTATAAATCACCACAAGGTGGTGATAGTGGATGCAGTGTGGCCGCTGTGATCATCACATCCATGAACTGTCAGCATCATCTCCAGTGTGTTGATACTGAAATTACGTGATTCAGTCAACATGAAAGCACGCGTGTTCTTGGGTTAATATCTTAATATCTCCCACCCTGAAAATTAGATCTATATTGAAACATATTGCTCGTATCAGTGTATTACATAGATGAAAATTAGTCGTACTTTGCTTAAATATCACATAGTGATTGTTAAATTCTGAAGTAATACTTTGAGCGTTTTAATTGCTTAATACCATATGTTGAAATATTGAGTTATATTACGTTTGATCTACTTTTATTTTCCGTTGCTTATAAAGTCATGGGATATGTTTGCCTTGTCCGCAATAATAAATCATCATTATATTTATAATTATGAAATAAATATTCATTGTTAATAATCATTTACATATGTTTCTGTTAAAACTATATTATATGTTTTGGTCGAGGTCACGGCACAGCATCGCCACCAGCAGCCGGATCACTCACAAGCACAATACAGCTGAACAGAAACAGAGGAATGTCATCTCTGATCTGAGATCAGTTTTTTACTCATACTTAACATCACATACTAAGTGCAAAAACAATGGCTATATGGAGGTTTTCATTATAGTGAGTAAGAAATACTGCTGAAGAGGCGAAGGGTGGTAGTTTAAAATGCACTAAAAACAGTGAATCAAACATGCATTTTAAAACTATACGCATGACAAAGATAAAAATAACAATGATAAATAAGCTGACAATAACACGTTTTGCAAAATGATTTTTCTTTTAAATTGTTCCTCTGCTTCTCTAGCAGAAATGTTAATGTTAAGATAATATTGTGATCGTGATAATATTGATAAAAATAAATTTGAATAAATCTAATAAACATGACGACGTGCATCTTGTGTGTTTGAAAGGTGTTTGTCTTTAAATAAATAAAACCAACAGATTTGTTTGGTATTTTATTTGTTTTAGGTTTTTAAGTTTTTAATCCCCCCCCAAAAAAAATCCTGAGGTATTGCAAAAAAAAAACGGCATTTCTTTCATTTGAAATAATAAGGAAACAAGATCACAGTGGGAAAGAACTGTGATAAAACTGTGATGGCTGTGTCTCAATACAATGCAACTGTCTGGGATACTTTTGTTCTAGGCTAAGATTAAAATGGCTTCCAAAAATAATAAAAAACATTATTGGGGGGAAAAAATTCAATATTCACCAAAGACAAACAATATTATTCGTACTTGGCTGTTGCATTTAGGTCTTATTTTTTTACATATCATCAAATATCTCAGTTTAAGTCTATATTCTATAATGTTTATGTATTTATATACCAAAAAACATGAAAGGTTGTCTAAGTCCGTTGTTGGCACGAAAGCATTTCTAATCAATTAAACCTCACAATATATGTTTTGAGCTGAATAAAGATGCCAACAATGAAGTACATGTGTTATGGAGAACTGTTCCTTTTGACTCAAAGCAGTATCAAACAGAATTAGCAGTTTATCATCTCTAAACTCCATCAAACAGAATTTGGTGAAGTACACGGTTCTAAATTCCATCATGTGAAATAATAACATAAAAAAACTACAAATTAAAAAAAAACTAAGCTACAAATAGTGAGATTTCCACAAAGACACATTCTAACCATACAGCAAGACTCTGAGGAAAGAGGAAACCTCGCTTCACAAACAAACAAAAATAATAAAATACAAATCTGAGAAAATCAAGGAAGCAATACAGTGACTGCTTGGCTTCAACAGAGAAAGACACACCTTCCACGCAGACACTGTTTGAGAAACGTTGTTGCACTTTTTAATTTGGTGTGATCATAACCCTGAAATAACATTATGAACAATCATAATCATAAAAACAAAAATGACAAAGGACCAAAACGGATACAAAATAACAAACGTTTGTTTTTCTAACAGGCGATTATCTTTCTAGAACCGCTCTTAGCACACTGTTGGTCAAACAAACACAAATACACAAGAAAAACAAACGAAAGGTCCTGAATCAAAACAAATGACAACACATGACAAACAATCAATTGGCCAACAATGAAAAAAGTAAAAATTCTATAATGCATAAAGTCAAAAAGTCTGGAAACAAGAAGGCAAAAGTGTGTCTTTTTCTAAGAACACAATTAAACTTGGAGAAAATACAAAAAATCATAAATAAAGATAAAAATAAAGATAAAAGTTCTCTGTCCCCCAAACCCCAAAATACCCCAATGTAAAAAAAAAAATCAATGGCAGTTACTTCAAAATCATAACATGCAATTGACATACAGCACAAGGCGAACTCCCACCCCAACTGAGCCCAAATACACCCCTACCCCACCCAGTACAATCCTGAAACATGTCTACTCATTTAGGAAAAGAAAACTTCTCTTGCTATCCATCACAAATTCTCTTTCTGCACTAGCTAAGAACAAACGCTTGTCGAGGAGACAGAAAGAAAAACTTTCACTCTGGCTCCAGTAGTTTGTGTGTCTATACAGAACGTTCAGCGGAAAAACGCACTTGAATTGAGTGACTGCATAGTGAGTGTTTGGTTTAATTACAGGAGGGGCATTATTAAAAAATAATTATAAAAACAAAAACAAATATAGTAATTAAAGACCATTTCACAAAAATGACTGAAAAATACACGCCTGAGCGCAACACACACACACACAACACACACCCATATGCAGATACAGCAGCAAGCATTGGCTTGGTTTACATTTCTATATATTACAATTCATTTGGTGTTTGAGAACATGTATCACTGTCGACAGAAACAGGTTCAGGATTCATGTGTCTCCTGTTCACACAAACACATTTCAGAACACACACACATGCACCACAGTGATGTTTTGACTTAAAAAGCAAATAAAAAACAAAAATTACAAAAGAAATTAAATAGTGCGAGAAAATGGAAGTACATTTAAAACCAGCATAACCCAAGAAGATATTTCTGATGTGTGTGTGTGTGTGTGTGTATCAGCAAAAGAAAACCACATTAAAGGGTCATGAACTGAAGGTAACAGAGCACTAAGATGCCTGTGTTCAAATCTGCTCAGAAGGGCTATAATAACAAGTGTGTGTGAGATACAACAACTGTAGTACCTCACCCCTCACAGGTCATACATGCATGAAGCTGTGTATTCCCCTCATGGCAACAACATCACTGGTTTAAATTGATTAGTTTTATTGATGACGCCTTTGATGTGTAATGCTGCTGTGATGTCTATGAGATCTTCTGAGAGAATGATGGACAGACAGATGAGCAGGTATCAGAATTTCAACCCCATATAATGAGTGAACAACAGATCAGTGTTAAATTGATGGCAAGTCTTGTTAGAGATTGTATTTGCCATTTAAAAGGACTAAAGAAACCATTAAGAGGTAAACAGTTACAGCTGAATACGGTGTATTAGTGTAATATTATATATAGTTTATTACATATATTTTCACGTATCTGTACAGTGTTATTTGATTTATGTGTTGCTCCAATTCAAAGGAAAACAGAATCTGCATGGACACATTATCTGTACAGATTTTAAGTTTCGCGGGATGAATTTAAACATGATCAAACTTTTCAAATTGAGCCAAGAATTCAAATGAGGCAATAAAATCTGTAAACTGTACACAACTGCTCATAAATAAATATTTTTAATAATCAGATTTTGAAAACTAAAATTAATCCGCCCCAGGACGAACTTCGGAGGACAAAGAGAAATGTATCAGTGTCTGTGCCGTACAGTTAATGGTGTGATAAGGGAAATGTAGCTCATCTGATGTGGATTCCGTGAGAATGACCTGTAGTTAATTGTATTAGTTGCCTGCAGGGAGCAGTGAAGTTTGTGTGAGTTGGCATAGTGGTGTCGTTTTTAAAGCAACTCCGCTACATAGTGTAAATAAATCTTGCAATAACGTCTTGCTTTCTCTCTCCCTTCCTCTTCCTGGATCGCATTTCGAGTGCTCTACAAGTAATTGCTCCTGTATTTGGTGTGTACACATTGCAGTGTTTCATGCATTTGGTTTAGAAAACACACTTTGGGGAATATAATAATCGACAGCAGCAACTAAAGTAAACAGTAGCAGCAGTAAGATAATAAATAAATAATAATAATAGCAATAATATGCAAACGTTTGAATAACGAAAGAAACAGTGAAAAGCAAAAAAAAAAAAATATATTCCCTCTAAAAGTAACAAAAAGTACATGGTTCAATCTGACTTAAAGCTTTTATGCAAAATCCAGTTATGTAGCTCACGACACTGCAAGCGATGAATAAACCAAACCTTTCATGATCAGCCCTAAAACGTCACCAAAACAAAGAAATCAACACTTACTAGAGAACTTAACTGAAGTCTTTCTCTCATCCGTCCTAGATTCCTTTCTATACTCCACCTAGCATTAGCCCACCTAGCATTAGCCCACGGCCATCTTCCACTTTACTTTTATTAACACAAAACATCCTTCCTGAACAACATACTCACACCCTCTGAATCTGTCTGCCGTTTTCTTCAAACATAGTTTTTGATCTTCTCATACTGTCCAGTGGTGGCTAGACAGCAGTGAATCTGGAACCCGTCAGCTTTGGTTGTCAAAGTTGTGGAGAACCTTCAGCCTGACCCACGAGCAGGTGCTGAAATCCACTAAGAACAAAAGCTCGGTGAGAACAAAAACAAGAGTGTCCAAACAGAAACCATAACTGAAAAACAAGCTTTGGTTTGAGGGAACTCATGTGCTCATGGGGACAGAGTGAAATTATGACGATACAACTGTTGTCTGGGTAGACGAGTAGAGTGAATCGCATCTGAAATATTCCACTCACAAAACGAGTTGTTTCTTTCCTGGAGGAAACGCTCAAAAACTTGTTCTCCAGCGCTCATCCCAGGAGAACAAACGCATTCTGAGTCACTATGACAACAGCCCTCAGCTCTTCTTCTGATACTCAAAGCTTTTAGACTGAAAACACATCTAAAACACATCTCCACACTTCTAACACGCATCCACCTGAGGTGCAATTTTTGTGTACAACATGATCTGTACTAATTTTTTTGTTTTTTTTCCTCTAGTGATTGACCAATATCTGGCAAGGACTTAGTGTCAGTTTCAAAATCTTGTCAACGAACAGTGCAAATTGTCCATTTTTAGTTAAGTAAAACCGTGTAAAGTAAGTGTTCGTTTCAATCATTCAGTTTACAAATTATTTGCGATCACATTGAATAATTAAATAGAACCGTATTATCCATTGGCAAACCTGCTCTGTAGATCAACAGAAAACAAAAGCGAAACGGTCAATCACTAGTTTTACCTTCATATGCAACAATTCTCCGTTATCTATTTCGATAAAAATAACTCCAGACCAAGCTCATTATAACAATCTAAACATCAAAGATTAAAAGCTCTACCTCTAAAAACCACAATTTCTTTAAATACTCGTTACAACGACTAAAATATCTCATGATGCTGCGTAGCACAAGAACACTTCTATAAAACATGTAACTGAGAGATAGTGTTAAATCTCTCGGCAGTTTCTATTCGCTTTGATGTGCAGAATGGCTGCGAGCGGTGATTAACCTGCACAGGGAGGTCCAGACTCACCTCAGACAGAGATCTAAGACTGATAAACACACACACACACACACACACACACACACACACGCACGCACATCATTACACAGTGTTAATCGACTACTCTGTTCAGTCCCTGAGTGAGGGGCTACGGAGGACTTAATAACGTGCTGATATTGAAGTAAACGGAATGGAGCTTAAGCAGATCTTCAGCACAGAAGGTGTGCAGTGAGGAATACTAAACACTGTACGGCGGTCAAAGCTTGAGGTTCTGTGAAAACAGTGTGTTACTGTGTGTGTGTGCGTGCGTCACAGTGTAACTGTAACCTGTTACGATCCATCCGGTTTGACGGGTGGGCGGGAGGTGTCAGATTTACATCAAACCTGCTCAGGATTGTCTGTCGATCAGTCAAACTCCCAAACGAACACATTCTCTTTTTCTCATTTACATTTACAACCAGTCCATCCATGTGTAGAAATCAACCTGTCGTTCTCTCTCTCTTTTCCTCGCTCTCTCTCTCTCTATCTGGCTACCTGCTGAAGAGAGAGTGGAGCTGGTGATGACTGAAGCATTGACTGCTGCGTGGAGACTCCGTGCGTTCCATCACCGTCTGAAACCAGCCCGCCACGTCCACCTCCGACAGCTCGTAGCGACGGATGAAACTGTGTTCCTGTGGGACAAACAGTGTTCCATTTTAATGTAAAAAAACGGACAGATGACCCGATATATCAGCCAGACAAATTATTGTGATCGGAAACAGATCCGCTGTTTTAACAGCATTTTGAGATCGACTATATATGGATATATATATGGTTATATAGTTGGCATATATATATATATATATATATATATATATATATATATGGTTAGATGTGGTATTCAACTGAATATTCATCATCACAAAGAGAGTGACACTTACAAGCAGCTTGTGGTATTTTGGCCGTCTTCTGTGATCCTTTGTGAGGCTGCAGAGACACAGAAGAATTAGATCTGGAAACATCATCATGCTTCACAAGAGTTTTAGGATAAAGCAAGAGGTCTTTTGTGTACCAGTCTTTAACAAAGGACTGGAAGTCCGGGGAGAAGCCCATGCTGAGAGGAAGCACTGGTGGGTCTTCTTGCAGAACTTTGGTCAGAACCTCAAAGTCTGTCTTGCAGTTCTTATAAGGGAACTGTCCTGTAGCTAGCTCCACCTGCAGACAGGAAGGGATATGAACGGTTCACAGTAATTACAAAAGATGAAACTCCACTGCATTAGCAAACTGCAAATAGGGATTACAGTTAGTTACATGGAAGCAACCAGACGCTGGCCCCCAAACTCAAGAAAGGAGGAACTCACCAGAGAAATGCCAAGACTCCAGACGTCAGCTCTGATGTCATAGTCTGGTTTACTGGGGTCTGGAGGGTCTATCCTCTCAGGCTGAGAAACACAAGGAGACTATGATGTATCATATATATGACAAAAGCAAATATTAAGATATTAAATCCACACATATTAAAACAGAAACGCTAAGCACGATCAACATGGCTAATACACCTACAATTAAACCAGCAGCTTTGTCCAGGTTTACATTCATGCATTTGACAGACACTTTTTTAAAGCCACTTACAGTGCATTAAAGATGATATATTTTAGCAGTGTGTGTGTGTTACCTGGGCCTTGAACCCATGACCAACTGAACTACAGGAACACAGGTTTGATGAATTTTTCTGTTCTTAGACTGTGTGTGTGTGTGTGTGTGTGTGTGTATGTGTGTGTGTGTTTGTGTGTGTGTGCTCACCGCCATGTACGCAGCACATCCAGCACTGCGGGTCTTGGCTTTTGAATCCACCAGTCGTCCACTAATGCCGAAATCACACAGTTTGATCTGCCCTTTGTCATCCAACAAGATATTAGATGGCTTCACATCTCTGTGTATCACCCCGTGTTTCTCCTTCAGGTACAGCAGCGCCTTCACGATCTATATACGAGAAGAACACAAACACAAGACAAGTGTTGAGAGAGTTTCAGCCTCAGGAAATGAAAACAGGTTAATCTGCCAATCAAATGATGGGAAGATGGGATCAATTTGAAAGAAAGTCTTACAGCCACGGTCATCTTTCCCAGAATGGCCTCTGGTATGGGCCCCTGGATCCTCTTCTTTAGCTTCTCTGCACACGTCCCCATTAGTTCCATGGCGATGAACACATCCGTCTAAAGGACAGAAGACTTTCCATTAGCTTCTGGAGTCTCTGGAAGTTTATTTCCCAGCAGTCTTCTTCCCAACTTACTGACAATAATGGCTAACATAACCAAGCTAATACATTTAATAGAATTATTATTAATGATGACACATAGCAGGTAAATTGGACAAAGCATTAAAAATGATCACAGCTGTGTGTGTGTGTGTGTGTGTGTGTGTGTGTGTGTGTTGTCTCACATTGGTGACTATAGCTCCATAGCACTGAATGATGTATGGGCAATCGTGGCTCTTCAACACAACATCCAGATCCATGAGGATTCTCTTGTTCTCGTCTTTGTTACCCGTTCTTCTCATTTGCTGTACAGAACATTTCAAGATATGGAAC
Source organism: Botia almorhae (assembly GCA_036877575.1). Classification (NCBI taxonomy): domain Eukaryota; kingdom Metazoa; phylum Chordata; class Actinopteri; order Cypriniformes; family Botiidae; genus Botia; species Botia almorhae. The sequence continues at coordinate 12,985 of JAZGTJ010006089.1, read as the reverse complement.
AGATTCAAACTAACAACTAACGCTGCATGACCGAGCAGTAAACAGTAATTACTGCGCAGACAAACTGCTGTGTTAATGACTCAATAATTACGAGGAACACTCAAGTACATCAATGCAGGAGGAAACAAATCGTACCCACTTAACCATGTGATGCATGAAGTTTTATTTAATTATAAAATAAATATAAAATCAACATACGGATCGAAGGCTGAACTCACCTTGACAGCGATGACATGGCCGGTCTTCTTAAAGCGAACCTTGAACACCTGCCCACAGGTTCCACTGCCGATCTCCCCCTCGCTGATGAGATCCGTCACCTCAGCGGGGTAACGCTGGGTAACACACACACACACACACACACACACACACGGTTCGTCACTCTTTCCACATTAAACGAGAATCTGAGGCTGTGATTGGTGAATCTTACCTGTCCGTCAATCTTCAGGTAACCGGTTTGCTTCATGATCTCCTGCAGCTTCTGATCGATTTCAGCACTGAAGGTATTAAAATCACTTTAAGCATAAGACTGCCATCATTGCACAAAAACAACACAAACTTCAGCTGCATCACTGCTGTGCTTGAGTGTGTGTGTCATACTTTTCGAGGCTTCTCTGTAGGTTGTAGGGTGGGGTGGGAAGCATGAGCATTTGTCGGGGTCTGCTGGGGTATGAGGGGTGTTGAGGAGAGCTTTCGGAGGAGGACGAGCGACTTCCTCCATCGTTGGCCAGCGGTAGCTGCAGAGCTGGAGAGAAAGACCAAATGTCAGAAAGGATCCCAAATTAAGAGACCCATTTCAACATCAGGTCTGGAGACCCGGAATCTAGACTCTGATCCAGATTCACACCTTTATGTCTAAGATTAGATCATTCTGGATCAGGGCTCTCAGTCTTACTAGCCAGTATCATAGCAGTGAGGGGCTGTCTGCTGTGGGGCAATCATTGCTTAACTACTGTAATCCATTCAACAATGCATATTAATATTAATGATATTAAGCACATTTTTTTCATAAAAAAGCCCCTTTCTACTGAAATGTGATAGCCGCCCGTGTTACCTTCAGTCAAAATGTTTGATATAATGTCACCATTTCAAAACCTGAGGTCATGACCATCACATGCCAAGATCAGACACACTCATACACAGAAATGACAAGGGCTGCCAAACAGTGAAAACCAGCCAATAGAGTTAGTGCTAGCATTCCCAGCATGCACCGGGGCACAGTCTAATAAGAGATAAGCAGACGACAATGTCGAGTGACACCAAACCGTGCAAACCTAAACAACTTATATCAGCGTTCACAACATGTTCCATCTGAGCACAGAGGTAGAACGCGCTCACTAATTCACCCGGTGAAGGTAAAGAAAGAGAAGAGCTTTGAGCGTCTGATTTCTCCTCTGGAAAACCTGTTCGTGAGAGAATCAGTTAGTTGGGGTTAGTCAGTGAGGTCACACACACACGTGGCTGTAATCCTCAACAGTGCAGAAGACAGAAATCTCTTCAAGAATGAACAGAGAGAGCCGAGACAGAGTCAGAGGAGATGTAGGACAAGCTCAAACCTGATTATTGAGCACAGAACATCCTGTTGAGCATCATCATAGCGTTGTGTGTTTGTTCGCAACCAGGCCGTGCGGTTATAGCCATTTACATGCACAATTTATGATCTCCCAGCAAAACAAGTTAATCCTACACACAACACACACACACACTTGCTGCTCTGCGGAGGATATTCACATTGGTCAAATGGAGAAGGAATGACAGAATGAATGAATTATTGAATGAAGGAAACGCAACAGAACAGATTGTCTCCTAACCCAGAGCCTAATATCATTAGTGAATTATAATGGCCGCATTGTGAGTGAGTGCACACTGATCACAACATCAGGGCTGAAATGCTCCTTAACACTGAGATCAGACTGAACTGATCTGAGATCTTCTGAACAATACATCAGAATGAGTTCAGAACAATGTGTTCTGGCTTAGCTTGAAAGAACTGAGGAGGAATATACAGTAAGGTCTCACATTATAATGAACTGTTTTTTCAAACTCATCAAGAAAAGTGTCTTTACATAATTTTAGTGTAATAAATAAGATTAATAAAAGGAAGAACTGCAAGATGACAGATGGAAGAATATTTAAGTCAAGGAGGAGAGGAGCTGAGAAAAAGACGACCAAATTGAAGAAACAGAGGCTGATGTAGTGAATGTAGCCAGAGAGACAGAGAGAGAGACAGACAGAGAGACAGAGAGACAGAGAGAGAGAGAGAGAGAGAGAGAGAGAGAGAGAGAGAGAGAGGATGGTGCAGCGTTATGTAGTGATGATACCTGCACGCTGGGAGGGGGCTGGAGCTGGACTTAGCTGGATCACGATGACTAGATACAGAGAGAAAATACACACACACTCATTACTAGAACAGCCCACACACACCCACAGATTTCACTGCGTCCCTTCCTTTACTTTTCCACTGACAGTCGACCTACAGCTACATACTGTCTGATTTTAAAGATAGCAGCTTTATCTGCACCATCCAGCGACAGGATCGTTTCATTTAGAACATGTGACACACACAACCAGCTGATGACAGAGCAGACAAGAGAAACTCAATCTCAAAAACAGATGTTACAATCCAACACGAGACCGGAGAGCTTTCATGTAATCAGTTTACACATTTACATTTATTAGACTAAATTTCTGCCGAATATATATCATTTTCAACAATATGCGCGTTATTACATTTCTATTGATGTTTACGAGACGTCTATTTTGTAACATTTGTTTTACATACTTTGTTTTTTCTGAAGTGCTACAGAAATAAATTAGTTTGCACTCCCAAACTTTAAATCAGAAATAATACAGTTTAAAAGTTAAATTACAGCGGAAGGATTTTAGGTTATTGGGTCAATTAAAATCAGTTTATCTGTCTGGAGGATGGACAACTGTTTGTACAAAGACGCTCAAAATTTCCACTTTAAACGAATTTATAAATAACTTCATTGACGTGTAGTCGTGCTGCAAAAGTTAAACATGTGGATGAAATCTGAATATGATCTTTACATCATTACAAATCACTACAACAATTGCCAGGTCCAGACTGTCTGACAACACAGTTCAGTAAGAAACAAAAACAGCATTAGACCCAACGAGGCCAAGAGCAACCAAACCAGCATTTCCATAACACTACAAAAACAGCCATGACTCTTATGAGTTTATGACACAAAACAGCAGTAACAGGGAAATGATGGGGACTGTTACTGTATGAGGACAGACAGATGACAGGGAGACAGACATATACAGAGAGACAGATAAACGAATACATACACAAAAACCCGCTGACAGATATTTATGGATCAGACAGACTGATATGTGAATATGTGGGCCTGCTAACTACTGCTAGCCGCCAGGCTAATGCTAGTAAGCTGACTGCCAGTTGTTTGTATTATTCATTTATTTTATAAACCGCGTGCACAGATTTGATTTTAAACAGTCTATGGGGGAAACCCGGATACACAGGCCATGGAAATCTTTCATAGAGTGAAAGTGAGTGAAATGTCACGATTTGATCAGTTTGTTTATATCATGTAGCCTGTGATTCATCTCTCCCTCATCATCCTCCTCATCATCACCAATCAGCGCGACATTCACGCGCACACTCACTTGGCCTCGGACGCGACCGCTGCGGGCTCATGTCGATGTTCAGGTCGATTCGTTTGCGGGCTTCTTTATTTTCCTGCTTGAGTTTCTCCTCGATTTGGGAGAGTCTCTGCTCCAGCGACGACATCTTGAAAACTTCAGCAGCACCACCGAGCGCCCTCTAGTGGCCACCGAGAAGACAGCGTCACTTACTGCCCTCTAGCGGCCACTGAGAAGAAGACAGCGTCACTTACTGCCCTCTAGCGGCCACTGAGAAGAAGACAGCGTCACTTACTGCCCTCTAGCGGCCACCGAGAAGACAGCGTCACTTACTGCCCTCTAGCGGCCACTCAGAAGAAGACAGCGTCACTTACTGCCCTCTATCGTATAGCCACGAAAATGTCCTGGAGGATTCTGCTTAATAGCTAACAGAACAAAACACGTGCAAAACAAAACAGAACATTCTCTTAAACAAGTGTAAATATATTATTCACTTTTATCTAAATTATCTACAAAAAATAACTGCAAGGGCTACTAGGTAATGAAAGTTACAGCAAATTTATTAGACAGCCTTCTTGAAAAATGACCACTGGTCCCCAGAATTTCATTGTTTATTTTTGTGTTTTTCTAAAGGGTGTGGTCAAATGAACAATTCAGGGTGGACATACAAAACACAAACATGCTGACATTTCCACAACAGTTTTATTAATACAAATCATGTACTAGTTTTGATGAATTGTATAATCTCACAGGTCTTACATTTGTCTGCTCATTTCAGAAAAAACTTTTTGATTTGTTTTGCTAAAGCACAAGTTTTATTCAATTGCAAATATCATATTATGTGTGTTAAGGAGTGTGTTGGGGGCTGTGGTTTTGCTACACAATTTTTCGTGTTGTGTGTAGTGTGTATGTGTGTGTTTGTTTGTTTAGCTTTTTTGCCTTTGTGTGTGTGTGTGTGTTAATGTATAAATCATGATGTCTGTTTCTGCCTGTGTCTGACCTGAAATGAGAGGTGATTCAGTTGAACAAGCTTCACAAACTGATGTCTAAAAGGCATCAAAACAGCTTTGAGGTAATAAAGGGTATGAAACCAGCACAGTCCATTTCTTTACCGTAACAGTCACTTGTCGGTCATTCACATCATAACTACAAAACCCAACAGAAAGCCACTCCGGTAACTAAAATTCAAATTCAATAAAATGTAAATAAAGCAGAGATAACCCCTCACAAAGTATCTGCTGTTTGAAGCCATTGCATCTTTTAACAGAAAGTGGTTCTACACCCATTGAACAGATGTTAAAAATCTTCTGCGATGTAAAAATCGTTTACATTTTGTATAAAAACTCACACCAAACACATTCCTGGACATTCAGATAATAAAAGAGTTGATCTGTCACATGACACACTGAGGAGATTGACGCTCCAGCTGCAGATGATATTGTGACACGTTTAGTAAATGAAATACACGCATCACACTGCAACAGTACAGTGATGCTGACAAACTGCATTGAGCTGTATCGATGCATTATTCATATCTGACTGGTTTTCCAATAAAAACGGAAGTTTCTTTTGTTTGTTTTACTCACTCAACACAAAGTCTGAACAGAATAAATAAAAACCAGGGCAGACAGAACCAACATTATTTTAAGGCATTTTGTTCAAACCAACCCCCGAATGAAAGGGTCATCTGGTTTTCTTACATTTCATAAAGGTAACCGTTCTCAAAGTGCACTTAATGGGTGGAGACCGGGCTGCTAAATTTTAATATTCTAGATGTACGTTACATGAAAAAACTTTAAGGACAAACAAACTACAGAGGTAGTGACACCTCAATCACTCCTATTCATTACTAGTCAAGCAATAATGATCCTAAAATAAACCCTCCTCCTTGTGATGTCACACTCCTCCTTGTGATGTCATTGTGTGCAGAACAGTTCCTGTGGGTTCAGGTCAGGTCAACTGAGATTATTCCTGCAGTAATGTTCTGTTTGAATGAGCATGACTATTGCTCATTGACTATTAAAGGTCAGGCTGGATGGACAAAGGTTTTAGCTCTTGCCAGTTGGTTCCTTACTGGTCATCATAGTTAAAAAAAAGACCAGTGTTTTAGGTGAAAAAAGGAACAAGTTGTGATGTACAATCTATTGCCTAGGAAAGAGTGATTGGTGGTTTAACTAGTCAGTCAGTTGGTATATTCTTATCTTGGCCAGATTACGCTACTATATGTACTGAACTATTTCCATGACTAATAGTCTTAAGACAGCTGCACACTGTATGATTTTACAATCTTTTATGAATGTTGCTTGTTATATTAATCCCAATGAGATCTTGGATAAAGTCATAGCACACTGTGTGCCATTAATAATCTTATGTGAGATAAACATTGCAGCCATACTTTGGCCCCAAGCGACCTAATTAAAGTCAGCAGTGCTGATCATCAGTCGATAAGAGTCATCACACTGCCAGGCAACATGCTTCATCAGAGGCAATTAATCACTTTGATCAAAGATTAATAGACTGAAAGATTCAAATAAAAAATTCATGATTCCTCAAAATTTGTCTCTGGTGGCAAAATCATGGTCAAAATCCTACAGTGTAAATTTGTTCTAGTAAGAGTGACAGAGGAGAGTATGGGCAGTTTATGAGAGCTATTGGTACACAAGATTATTTCCTGGCGCTGTGAATTGAACAGGACTGATTTGCTGGTCAGTGTTGGCCCACTAAGACCGGCCCACTTTTTTAAATCCAAGAATTTTGAGGAACATCAGTGGCTTGCATCAAACTTTAAACGGATCATCGCACCATCTTTAATCGGCTAGCGGGACACGTGGATGAACTGCAGGCTGTGGACCTGTATGACACCTAAAGACCATCAATAATTTTAACAGGAGTAACTGAACGATGTTTAAACCAACTGGCAACAAACAACCTTAAATATGCAGCTTGCTTTCATTTCCTTCTCAGATCCTAAACTTCATTCCTCTCATTCTCTCATCCAGTCCTCTCTCTCTCTCTCTCTCTCTCTCGCCCATCACAGTGTTGACAGGTCCAGCACAGAATTCACACATCCAGACATCAGAACGAGCTGCTCTTCATGGTTAAAGAGTCACAGAGCAGAAGCGTCTCTCCATCACAGTGAAGCAGTTCAGCAGAGATCAGACACGTAATCAAAGTCCCGGAAACTGTCCTGATCCTTCCGCGAGAGCACGCGGGGTTCCCGCGGCGGCGTGAGGGTCGGCGCTTCCGCCGTGAACTCCTCGTCGAAGTTGCTGACGTCCTCTTTTCCTCTGATGGAGGGCAGGAAGGGAGGAGGGAGCTTACGGAGGAGAAGAGCCTCCCAGTCCATGTTCTGAGAGAGAAAAACAACCGGCTGTAATTCACACCAGAAGCAGAGCTGTTTCAACTCCGTTACACTCGCCCTGCTTTTACACATCTGCCTGTCATTTATAAGGACTGGATTAACACCTGTTGTGTTTTATTGGGGTGGAGCTAAACTCCAGACTCTAGAAGTGTCTCTCACCCTGAAGAAAGGCTGTTTCTTCACCTCTTCTGCGTCCTTCTCACTGGAGCCCAGACGCCGGTCAGGATTTCTTCTCAGTAGCTGTTCAACACAATCATTTTACTGTCAAATCTGCAGCACGTATCAGCTCTCAACATCCCTAACTTGTGTACGTGTGTGTGTGTATTTACCCTCCTCATGATGCCAATGGCCTCTGAGGAAAGGAATCGAGGGTATCGAACTTCATCGTTCACTATGCTGTCAAAGACCTCCTCTTCATCATCACCTGGAAACGGGGACTAAAAAAAGACAAGAGTTTCTTTGATGGAGCTCAGAAACTTCATCACAATAACATCTCAATAACATCTCAATAACATCTCAATAACATCTCAATAACATCTCAATAACATCTCAATAACATCTCAATAACATCTCAACGTCTCTCACCTCTCCCACCAGCATCTCGTATATAAGCACTCCGAGTCCCCACCAGTCCACCGCCCGCGTGTACGACGTATCTGTCAGAACCTCTGGAGCCAGAAACTCGGGAGTTCCACAGAACGTACCGGTCCGATCCCCAAACCCCATGCCTGACGATGAGATCAAAAAAATCTGATTTGACATCCTTAGATCTAGCAGGAGCAATCAGCATGACCAAGCACATCTTCAGAGGAACCACCAGTGGAACCACCAGTGGAAACCAAAGAACAGAAGAGGGCATCGCAGGGTCATTACCTTCTTTACACAAGCCAAAGTCAGCGATCTTCACGTAACCATCTGTGTCGAGTAGCAAGTTGTCTAACTTCAGATCTCTGGAACAGAAGCGAGAATTTTAGTCATTTCTGAACTGATAAAACTATATGCAGTTGTAATAAATGTATGACACACAATTCACACAATGTGCACACAACTCAATTCACTTTACACACACAACGTGCACACAACACAACTCAACTCAGTTCACTTTACAATGTGCACACAACTTCACACACTGTGTGCACACAACACAATTCACATCACTCAATTTAAATAACATTACTCACCGGTACACAATCTTATGATCATGTAAGAACTGAAGACCTAAAACCACACAAGCAGCATAGAACCTGAAATGCACATACACACAAATGAGGTTCACAAAAACAAATAAACATTCATAAGCTGCTCTGGAATACTTGATTCTGATTGGTCATTCATGACCAAATATTTTTGCATCGTGATCACTGAACTGTATATTTAACTGTTGTCCTTGGCAACTAATCTCTGTGCTAGTTTCATGTCTCTAGTATTACGTCATAACTAGCCTCTTCCATCTCACAAAATCAAATAAAAACATTATTTCATGTCATTTAAGGTATTTAACAGTATTTGTAAGAAGTCATGTGATCTCTTAACTGTTTGAAAGGCATGTGAGTTTTTGTTTATTTATATTGTTTGTTACATGCATGTATACACACTTAATCAGAGTCAATGACAGGAAATGTAGTTTACATACACAGCGCGTGGCTCACTGAAGACATCTGTGTGAATGTGCATCATCAGATCACCGCCGGCCGTGTACTCCATCACAAAACACACGTGTTCGGCCGTCTGGAAACACGCAAACAGGTTCACGAGGAAGGGATGCCGCACGCTGTTCACAGTCTCGAAAATGCGCTTCTCGCACATCAAACTAAAGAAGAGAGAGACAGAAAGAGACAGAGAGAGACAGAGAGAGAGAGAGAGAGAAGAAATCATGACAGATTTTTAAAATACTGGTCAGACACAAAAACTATGCTGCTAACATGGTCTACACAAGACTTCAGGAAAACATCGGTTCCTTCATTTACATCTCATTACATCATTTACATGTATCTCTGTTGGTTATCGCTTGTTATCGCTTGATCTCACTGTTTACCTTTCCACTTCATCTCTGGCCACAATATCTCCCTTCTTCAGAGCTTTGATAGCGTACATGCTGCCGGACTTCTTATATTCCGCCAACAGCACCTGACAGACACACATGTGATGTCATGACACATAAACACAGATGACAGAGGGAAAGAAGGGAGAAGTGGGAGGGGTTAACAGATGAGGAGAATGAAGATCACCTTTCCAAAATGGCCTCTACCCAGAACAGCGATAAGCTGGAAGTCCTGTAGGCTCAAAGGAGTCTTCTTCTGTTTACTGCTCACATACGAACACACAAATTAGTACATGTATGATAAAGCTGCAGATACAGGAGCAATACTGTTGTGTGTGTGTGAGGATGTGTGTGTGTGTACCTGCTTAATGAATACGTTCTGTTTTGTCGTTCAGGTGTGGTGAAGTCAGGTGGAGAGAGAGGCTCGGTGACCGCTGGCCGTTCCTGTGTCAAGCAGCAAAAGAGGAGGAGTTACAAAGTGATAGAAGAGGAGTTACAAAGTGATAGAAGAGGAGGTGGATATAAAAGGGTTGCAGTGAGGGGAGGAGTTACAATGAAGAGATGAAGGGTTTCAGGAAATACAGAGTGTGAGGGCAGGTCATGGGGGAACGAGAGGAGTTACAGAGAGGGGATGAGTTAGATCAACATGAGAAAGGTTATAAGGGGGAGGAGTTACAGAGAACAATGAAGAGTTACAAAGACAAAAGAGCGATTACTAAGAGAGACAAGAAGTTATTTTATTTGTACACCACAGTGTATCCTCTCACCGGAGTTTGTGAATCTGTCACGTCTCGCCGAATGTCCACCTTCATTGGCGAGTCAAAGTCTAAACTCAACTTCTCTACCGATATCTCTCTGTAACACACACACACACACACACACAGTAACTACAACAATACATATCAATTATCTTCACGTCTGTCAAGCCTGTGTGCTGTATGTGCAATGACTCTTTCTGCACACTGTGTATGCGTGTTTCACCCTGTCTGTATGGTGTGCGCGTGAGGGCTGTAGGTTCCCGTGTTGTTGACGGTTGGGATGGCGTTCCTCAGCAACCTCACCCATGTGCCGATATCAACATTCATCTGTCGCGCTCGCAAGAACGCTTTACCTGCACACACACACATACAGAGAACAGCGTTAACCAATCACCAGAGGGAGATCAACAGCATCACTGGCCAAAGACAGCAAAGATGTAACTGCACAGACACAACACACCAATCTTACCCTGTTGCTTGGAGAAAACGTTCTTCTGTCGCTTTAGCCGAGGGACCCTCTCAATCACGGGGTTGAAGAACGTGACCTGTGCAGACGGACAGCACGTCACACACACTTCCACAGTGGCCAGTGCTGGCAAAGGTCTTATGAACATGTTTACCTGGGTGTGTGTTTGTGTGCTTCAGTGTGTGTTTACAAAGCAAACTCTGCAAGCAGTAGTGATTCCTGCTCAGGAAGACCACATGTGTGTACAAGACGTGCGTGTGTGTGTGTGTGTGTGTGTGTGTGTACACGCGTGTACCTCAGCCAACAGCAGTCCCTGAGGTTCTAGCTCTAGCTGAACTCTGTGTTTCTGGTTGTCCAGGAAATCCTCTAGTTTCAGAAACTTCAATGCACACAGAGAACGGTAGTCTCTCCAGTAAACTGCCACCTCCATCTCTCTTGACTATAATCAGAAACACTCACCATCAGATATCACAAAACTTATACATCACTAGGATTCTTTGTGAGATATTTTTGTAGTTTCACACGTGAACTGTTTACCACAACAAGACAGATTTAATCATTTCAGCCTCGCGCCCAAAGACTTAATTCACAGAACACACAGAGAACCTCTAATCTGCATTAATCTCCTATTAACACAGAGTTAAACTCACTCTCTCCAGCTCGATGGTGAAGGTCTGATCCCAGCCCTGTTCTCCAACCATCTTCCACGCAGTCTGACCCACTACGGAGTTATCCAGCTTCAGTACTGCGCTCACCTCCGCTGAGAACACACACACACACACACACACATATATGACCACAGCACTATCTGGAGACAGTGTTGGCTAACTTAACATACAAAGTGTACAAATATAAATACACAACCATTTCACAGATAAATGGTTTGAGGGCTTTATTTACACAAAACACACATCATTACTAACAAATGGCAGCGTGTCTGTTACATCCCTCACAAATGCAACACACACACACACTCACAAGAAAGTTCGTCTGTTTTGGGGACCATCTTTCCACTAACACTGCCACTGCGACTGTACAAGCCTTTCCCGCTGCGCATGAAGGACCGCCCCTCTCCAGGACTATAACACGGCAACACCACCTGGTTGCCACGGACACGCCCAGGAACCACCTCCAGCACACCCATGCAGCCCAGCAGTGTCACCTGAAGAGTGCCTGTACAAACACACAACACCAGAGGTCACATGCCTCTATCTGATCACTGAGCACATATCAATGTGGGTGGTTTCCATACCAGTGAGGGGGGAGGGTTTGGAGAGGGTGCTGTACTGGTTGTGCACGTAGGAGGCGCTGTTGCGCGAACTGAATGCTGGTGAGGAGGCTAAAACCAGTTCCTCCTTAATCACGGAGGCTTTGGGATGATCCTCCGGAAGTTCTGCTAACCGTCGGTCCAGCGAATCTCTCAAGAGATCCAACCTCTGAGACGACTCGCTCAGACGACACTGAGCCTGAGGTGAGAGAGAGACATGTGAGATGAAATGTCTAAAGGGAAGCAGAATAAAGTAGCCTGTACTGTATGTATGTAAGTTCATGCATATGGACAGATGGACACTCTTTGACCTCTGACATGGCCTTCTTGTCTTGTACTTTCCCAGCTCCCAGCAGTCGAAGGACGTTTTTGGCTCCCTCAGCGACAGCGTGCTCGACGCGGTAATGGTGTCTGAGCTCCTCAATCCGTAGCTCCATACCACACGGGTCCAGCTTTTCTGAGGACACACACACACACACACACACACAATATCAGACAGGCTTGCACAATGAATTACACAGCTGTGACACTGAATGTTATCTTCAGTGGCAAGAACTGAGGCCAGGGACATTTTAGTCCAACCATTTCAGCCGCGGAAGGAAAAACGCTCAGGCTGAATTAAGGTAATATTAAATAACCTGTCTATGAACTTATTTTCAACAACGTTAGAATTCATAGGTAAGCATACGAGAAAGTGTATAACTTTGGTGCTGTGTGTGGTCATTATTCTGAATAATTTTCTTTTATTTCCCCTTTTAACTGCGACTACATGAGAAATGACACCTAAATATAATTTTCATACAGTAATTTTTCAATACATATTTTTGGGTGTCCTGTTCCTTTAAGAAACCAAATCAGGTAATGTGCTTCTATTGAACTTTAAAAAGGATGAGAGATGATTTTGGATCACGACAGCGAGCGTCCATATAATTATAATTATGCAAACTGAGTTGATTGTAGATATTAAACAAAATCAACAGAGGTCTTCAACGCTCCCTGCTTTAGAAATAAGAGGATTATTATGGATTATAAACTGAAAGATTAAGATGATTTTGTTGTTTTGTTATTCTGTCAAACCATCAAAAACATTAACATGGTGTTCCAGGTTTTATATAAACATATTAGTCTGTTTAGTTTTGACTGAAATACAAGCGAACCGAAAAGACCAACAAAGACCTGAGTGTTAAAACTATATTTCTAAAGTTCACCATAAAGTTTAGTATAAAGATGACACACTTTCCATAAAACACTAAACCTGGAAAATTCCTTCCCGACAGAAGAAAGAGAAACAGAGGAGAAAATGAGACTTGTGTAAATAGATAAAGAGATACGGAGACATGGTATAGCATGGTGCTAGCTACGGCAAGGTCACAGGTTCGATTCCCTGGAAATGCACATACTCATAAAGCAAACAGCTTAATGCACTGTAAGTCTCTTTGAACAGAACACGGAGTGAGAGAGGAACTGA
>JAZGTJ010006088.1:2535-25838 GCA_036877575.1 Botia almorhae | reverse complement strand
ACCTTTAAATAATGTGTATCTCACTTTATCACTTTAAATGTATTGCAAAATGTATTGTGTTTAAATGTTTAAAATACTTCTACTTAATGATCACATAAATATGAATTTATCACACATAGAGGTAGATTTGACGTTTCAAGCCTGATTTCTGATGGAGATACAATGTGATATCATGGAATTTCTGAGAGGTTAGAAACTGTGAGGCATGCACAAAGACAAGGGTGGAAAATAGAAGTGCATATTTTTACATTTTTACAGCAGGAAAAAAAATAGCTTTGCAGAAACTGCAAAAACAAACCATGTGGTTAAGTTAATCTCAGAGGAACGCCACAATCAGCCCAAACTGCTCTGATATTTTGATCTGTGTATTTAAAAGCATTCTTGCAAAGTATATACATGTAGCCACACCTGCTATTATTGTAGAATTTATTATTTAACTATTTTTACCAACGCTGTCTCTCTCTCGCTCTCTCTCTCTCTCACTCGCTGTCATCTCATCTCCAGCTCTTTTGAAGTATTTGTTTTCCTTTGAGTCCCATTTGCAGTCACAAATGGCTGAATCACAGTGTTTTAAACGTACAGCTTTTCTTCCTCAGCAGTAAATAAGGCGTCTGTGAAAGTGGCTGACGCTACACTTGCTTTTCCTCAGTCCGGAACTCAGCCCTCCTCTCTCTCTCTCTCTCTCTCTCTCTCTGGAGACAGAGACCCTCCAGCCCAGAACCTACTGTATGACATGATCGCTTCCATCCTGTTTTTCTTCATGTTGGGGATTCCCCCCCTTCTCTCTTTTCCTCACTCCTTTTCTCTCTCCTTCCATCTTCTTATTTGTGACCATGTTTATTGCTGACAGGTTAGTCGGGCGATCGAGATATTAATAGGAGGCTGACTGAGTGGAGAAAGGAAGAGAGAGAGAGGGTTGTAATTAGACCACCTGTATTAAACAATGCCTTGGCTACCTCAGGATAGACAGAAGGGGGAAGTTAGAGAATTCCGGCCCATGTCACTGACCTGAGATATCTACATCATATGTGACATTCATACATCATATGAAAACTACCCGTGCTCCCATCTATTTAAAATTGGCAGTAACTTTTCTGGTCATGTGATGTCTGCTTGTGTAGCATCAGTTCTTGATAACAAGGAAAGGCTGTTTAATTAGAGAGGTTTCTATTGTTATTTGCATGTAAGCATCAGTGTGTGTGATGCGTATGTACACACGGGCCCAAATGTGTTACGCCACATGAAAAATTTTGATTCAAAATTCACAGAACACTTTAGGATTTATAAAGAATACATAAGAGTTGGAGAGAAAACATTTCAAAAATATATTGCGAATACATTTGAGCTGATTTCGTGAAATCGATTACAGACAGATAATATGACAGCAGACGTGTGTTTGTTTACATGATCTTCGAGTTGTCAGGGAGATACTGATGTGTACTGGTCACTGAGTGCAAACACAGAGTCTTCGATGTGTGTGTGTGTGTGTGTGTGTGTGTGATTTGTGTCTGCAGCAGGTCCCTGAGGTTGTTAGCAGACACAGCTGTGAGTGTGTGTGTGTGTGTGTGTGTGTGTGTGTGTGAGTGTGTGTGTGTGTAAAAGTCCATGTTTCTGTCAGTGAGCTTGTTCAGAACGTGCTTTCTGGCATCTCATTCAGGATTTCCTCTAGATGATCGTTACCTCTGCACACACACAGAGAAACACCCCAAATCTTCCATCCATACATAGCAGACTCACCACAATCACATTCAAAACTCTTATACACAAACCCACAGCAATGACATAAACACAGTGATAATATAATATTAATGTAGATATATATCCCTATATATTAGGCTTATAAATTTAACTCTGGTGTGATAATTAGTCTGTAAGTCAAAGACACACAATGCAACGTAATTCTTGGGTTAAATAGCAATGATAAACAAAAACAATAATAATTAACATTTAAAGTAAACAGAGATCATTTTTTAATGCTTTGTTGTGCATTAATATTTATGCATACAATTATGCGTAACAACATCCATTTTCATATGAGAGAAATGTATTAGACTGTCATCAGACAGGACAAAACATCAGTCCCTATGTAAAGATTGTGTAAAGAATTCTGTGTATTCTGCCTCTGATACAGCCACCCTGGACTTTTGTAAGGGTGTGTCTGCAGTGTTTTGGCTGAGAGTCTTCGATGACCCAGTTTTATCGTGGCACTTATTAAGTTTACTTTGTTGATGTTGATGGTCTGTCCCTCTCGCTCCACCTCTCCTGCTGTGTGGGTGTCTTATTGTTTGATTGTTTTCTTTCGGAAGCATCGCTAGCACGATATCAAAACTGACCCCTCACCCCTGTTAATGTCTGGGAGGGTCACATCTTCTGCTCAATGGCATTCTGTACTGATAGCTGTGGAGCATTCACATTGTCCGGCAATTCCCAACTCAGGGAATTCCGCTTCCAGAGTCCTGAACACTTAACAAAAACAATAAGTGTGTGTGTGTGTGTAAGAGAGAGAGAGAGAGCGAGAGACCGTGAGTCAGTATAGACGTATACACTAATGGTGCTTCCTCCTCAAAAAAGCTTCCTCCTTCAAAGCTTAAGGGAAAATAGTTGTAAATACTTTAGCTGAGTTTATAACTTTACTCACACTGAGAGAGAACCAGAGTTCAGCTTTAAAAATGTCACGTGTCTACAGCAGGTAGACTGACAACATTGGCTAAATGTATTTTGCTGTGTGCTTACATATAATGTTAAAAATGTACAATACATGCACTCGTGTATTTAAATAATAGAAATTTTTGTTGTGTTTTGACTCCTGATATTTGACCAAAATGAGTGAAATCACACTAGTGCTATTTTTGTATGTGTCGCTTTCAATCTCCTGTGAACTCTGATCTTCTGATGGTCTTTCTCAAGCAGTGTTTCCTAGCCAGATCTAAAACACTGTCACAGAGCCTTTAGCAGGTTTAAGTTCACTTATATCGACAGCACAGCTAAGACATGTGCATTTTCAATTGATATTATAGTGTAATTTCTTTAAATAGAACGTGTAAGAGCCTTCAAGAGAAAACATAATAAACAATGGATTCATTCTGATTAACCATTTAAAGCCCTAGTTTTTTTATTTATTTATTATTATGTATTATTTTACAGATTTAAAATAGCAAAATCAATATCTTTACAAGTACATTTATGCATTTGGCAGACACTTTTATCCAAAGCGACTTACATTGCATTATACTACACATTGTTTCTGAGTATGTGCAATCCCTGGGATCGAACCCATGACCTTGATGTTGTTAACACCATGCTGTAACCATTGAGCTACAGGAAAGCTTACCAGAAAAGTACCACCTGCAACCTGGTTATGTACCTCTGGAGTTTTACTGATTGGGAACTCTGGTTCTAAAGCAACAGAATTGAACATAACCTTGTTTCAAATTTGCCCCAAAGCCAAATTTGTTTAAATTGAATGGTGTTTTTATTATAATAATAATATGATTACCATGAAGGTGTAAGTTCTCTTTGCTCCATAGACAAAATCACATGAGTGAAATATGATGACTGGGACTGATCATCTGCTGGGCTGCTGAAGTGTGAGGCGCGGTGAGACGGTCATGATGGGGTCGGACATGCATGTTTTGCTTTCCTGTGTGTCCGTGACAACTTCCTGCAGTACAGAAGCCTAGGGGAGCCCTCTCACATCGGACACAGGAGCCAAAAACACACACCGGAAAGAGAGCGAGAGACAAGAGTTTTTGTTTCAACAGGTAATGAAGTTTCCATGAGCATGCAAGCACCAGGGAGTCTTCCTCAACTCTTCCTCAATCATTTAATGACCTGTCTAAATGTCCCCGTTTAGATAAGTAAATGTGTGTGTGTGTGTGTGTGTGTGTGTGTGTGTGTGTGTGTGTGTGTGTGTGCATGCATCCATGCTGGCTGTAGATTGTATTTTCCTGCCAGAATTCCGAGAAGGGAGTTTCCTTTTGGGATAAGTGTCACTAGGCAACTGCTTAGACATTAGTAAATGAGCGGCAGGTTTTGGGGTCTGACAGCAGAGGTTGTTAAGTTTTGTTATGAAATGTTTCTAATAAACCGAGTGAAAGACCCAAAGGGACCTAATCAAAATCAATTTATGAAGCTTCGGAAATTAAAGTTAATCTGCAGGATCTGCTGTGAAGTGATGAAATCACAGCTGTGTGATAGATGTGATGGCCGTGTTACTGTACTGTACATGGGGCTTGGAGTCATTAGACACCATTGATCTGTGCCTTATGAGAGGAGTATGGACTGAGATAGCTGCCACAACACTGAAGCGCCATTATTACAAACCGCTGAATCAGTTCGATTTATTACAACCACATAAAATATTAACGAATCAGCTTTGGCTCTGTAGCAGTAACGGTAGCAACATTCTTATTCCAATCAATCTTACATTTATTGTAAATTATAAACAAATTGGTAAACTCTAAGTTTTATTTTTGAAGTAATATTTTAAAACGCAATATCAATATTTATTGATAAAAACAAATAATAAATGTTGCTACAAGCAATGTCACATGCCGTCAATTACTCACCCTCATATTACAAAAAATACAGTATATTACAGTATATTACAGCTCTATTTTTGACCGCACATTTTTAAAGACCAACTACATATGAATCTGTCCAAGAGCATGTGATGCCTTATTTTTACTCAGACCTTCCGCCTCTCTATTTTTTATCAGTCCCCCTTACACTTTCTGTTTCTCCATATTCGACCCCCTCCCCCAGAGTTGACCCCATTGGTGATTTATGCAGCTCAAAGATGCACAGCTGCGGCAGGTCCCTATGCTGACCGAAGGGTAGTATTTACCATGACTAATCCATCCCAGATCCTAAAAACACATGGTGAGAGTCACAAAGAAAAAATGAGAGAGAGAGTATAAATTTTTTTTAAAGACGGGAAAAATTAAGATTTTTAATTATGCCCTTCACTCAAACTAGTGACCATCTGAGAAAAGACAACAGAACTCTAGAAAAATTATATATTATTAATGTAGAAATTGGAATGCATATAAAAATATGGAATTACATTGTATAATTTGATTCAAATATGTATTTTCAGATCACTGGATGGTTCGATGACCTGCTTATATCCCCATGAGCCCAAAGCGGTCCTTTTTGCTCTTGGCTGTATTTTCCTGACCATGTTTGGACCCACAGGCAAAGGGGTATAAGCCCAGAGGACAAGCACCATTCAACAGAAGCCGAGAGACATTCTGTAAACTTCCACTGTTATTTGATATATAACGCCAATCGAGCAATTTAAAAAAATAAGATCATAATTAAGGTATGATTTACCTTAAATAAGAATTACAATGTTTGGAAATGCTACTATCTTTGTTTTAAGCACATTTTATGGTTGAACGATTAACTTAACACATTAGTTATTGTATATAACCTAAATACATAGATACTCGCCGTTTTTGTGCTATAAACATACCCTGGAAGGTATTGGTAAACAGTAAGTTGTTGTTGGGAAATAAAATAGTGATGATTTTTAGCTCCACAACACGCTATGAAGTTATTTGTATTTTTCCTGCAATTCACGTATGCTGACAGAGAAACTGTAAATCTGATTAAAAATAAATTTTATTCCACCACGGTACAGAAAACAATCTGTGTAAAAACGTATAAATTCTCTTTACAAAAGGAAAACGGGAAATATGCACTGCATTTTAATGTAGACGAAACACACTCAAAAAATAACGCTTGTTTGATTTGCGAGTCCTCCGGAAAAAATCTCCGTCCTGCGCAAAAATCACCTCTCGCGCTCCGTGAGCTCCGGCTTAATACCCTGTTGTTGGTCACCGGCGTGTCACGCGGAGTGAAGTGATTCCTCGGATTCGGACACAGTCCATACCGTCCTTCACCTGAGAGAGCACACAGACAAAACAGATGGATTAAGTTTGGTTTTAAAATCACACAATGAACAACTAAACATAAATGAGGTCAAATACAAATACACAAGTAATACAAAACTACATCACATGTGATTTATTCTATTCTCGTTTCTTACTCTTGGGGTTAATTTAGAGACGTTTATTATTAATTTAGATGTTTATGCTTCTGTATATGGTAATTAAAACACATGCAGAGGATGCTAAAAAATAACTGATATGCGATTTAGGTCTAACAGAAACATAAAACTTGTGCATGTTAATATGAAAAGTATAATAATAATATTACAGACAGGAATATTACAGGAAGTTAGACTAGTTTAGCATTTGTTTTAATCCTCCTGCAGACTTGCAAAAAATGTAGAAACACAAATTTAATGTCCTGTCAGTGTACAGGTATTGCCTCCATACAAATAAATTAAAATAATACTTCACATAAATTGCATTGCCTTCTGTGTTTCGTCCTGTTTTAAATAAGCCGATATATTGTATCTGTATACGTCTTCTAAATACACTTCCTTTTTAACCTCTAAACAGTACTTAATATCTGGATGTATCCATTCTCATGTTTATAAATCTGAATGGCATCTCTTACCCCTTTCCTTTGGCTGCTGAGGCAAAAAGTACAGATCGTGCGCGGCTGCTTTCCTCCGCTCTCTCCCTGTGCGTACACTGCGCTCAAACACGGTTGCGCCTCTTCTCCTCCGTCCCCTATCAGAAGCACATTGGCCAGATGTGAAATATAACTGGACGCTAAGCGCAGAGTCTCAATCTTTGACAGCTTTCGGTCCACAGGTTCGGTGGGAATTAGAGTCCGTAACGCCGTGAAAGCCGTATTGACGCTCTGCGTCCTATCTCGTTCCCGCGCGTTCGCTGCGTTTCGTTGTTTTACAATAACCACACCGCTCACCGTGGGCGCGCAGGACATCCTCCGCCGTTTCCCCGCACTAGGGCAGCAACCGTAGCTTTGCTCCGAGCTGCCGTCGCTCTCGCTTCGATTTTCTTCATCCTCAGACATCATGGAAACATCCGGATACACTAGATGAGTCGCCAATGGCCCTAGCATGGCAAATGCCATCACTGAAATCGTTTAAGTCAAAAACGTTTGATGAAACTTAGACAGCATCCAAAGTATCCAAAAGGATATGTCGGCTTGTGTCAACCACTAGCCACGCAAAGACTGCATTGTAAAACGTCGTTGTGTTTATCGTATATATATTTCAGCAGTGAATCAATCTTTGATGTTTAAAAACATGTTAAAGGTCCTGTTGGTGCGTCTCCTCGCAGTCATTCCATGCGCAAACAAACCAGGAGCTGAGCGCGCAGTCTTATAGACTCAGGGAGGAAGGGTCAGTCACATGCAAATAACCAAACCTACAGTCTCCCACACTTCAAATCATATTTTAGCAGAAAGCATTTATGTATTAGTTAAAACAAATAAAAATACAATCAGCGGATAGATATTTTTGTGACCAGGAATGATAAAGAAAACCATCAACAAACTATTTTAATTAAAAAGGTTAGTGATTTGTGCACTTTGTTTGTTTGTGGGTTCTTTTAATTTAAACATCGATTAATAATACCCAAGGTACTAATTAAAATATAATATCAATATAATAAATTACTAGTAGCATTTATTTACCATTAAGACTATATGGCACAACTGCAGTGCCAGTGTAATATATTTTAACTGTTTCGCATGTCAGTTGTAAATGACCTAATTGTATTGTTTTTAGGTCAATATAATTTTTTGTTAACATTTCTTATTTAATGACACATTTAAACAGCACGGTTTTAATCCACGGTTAAACTCAACGGTACCCTGCATGTTTTTATTAATATTCATTAACCGCATAACATTGAAAGAGATCAGGTGGCGCAAATCGTTTAATAAAAGAGGTCTTGGGGAAACCTGAAAATTCAGTCGGAAACCAGTAGCTGCACCTGCAGATAACGCGCACAGCCCAAGATTATCCGCTAAAATTTACTGCCTTGTATTGCGCGGCCATTTGACAGCCAAGTGTTACACAAACATTCCTAATAGTTCACGTGCAACAACAAGCTGGCAAACGCACGGTGTAATACTAAACATCACATCAACGCGTTTATTTACACAATGAGTTTTTGTTTTAGTAGAAAACAAGAAAAAAAACATCAGGGCCCTATTTATCTGAGCGTTGGGTAATTACTAGCAACATTACTACAATCACATTAGTTTTGTTTTAAGAGTACATGGAGTATATGCAGTTTATGGTTTAAGTTTTAGACCTGCTGTGGTTTGTTTTATCTCTGTGGCTTCAGCACAAGGGCCAGTCTTAGGAACAGTAGGGGTCTCTCTCCCTTTCTCTCTTTCTCCGCCACGTTAATTCTCCCACTCCTCTTACTTCAGTTCATGTTACTTGCTTTCTCTTCTTCACTTATACACACATTATAGTAGGTTATAATTACATAAGATTATATTAGGGTTTTATATTTTGTATAAAATATATTTACATTTATTCATTTGGCACGAGAGCATTAAACATTTTGTCTTAAGAACCAACAAGCAGAGTCTACAAGCTACATTTACAAGTGGATATTCTGTATTCTGTTTACTAAAGACAGGATGAGCAAGAGTTTTTTGTAGAAAAGAGAATTAGAGCATTAGGGATTGGTCAGGTGTAATATATAGATTTTGAGTTTAATTCACAGTTTTACTTCACGGCCATCCCCTGACTCAGTTTCTGTTTCCGCGCGATGGAATGCAAGACCTTAAATCAACCACATGGCCTTATGTGACCAAACTCACTAACCTGTGACCTCTCATCTTTGACCTGTGCTGAAGCAATGTGGTCATCCGGTTTAATAACATCTGTCGCTATACTGTATGCATAACTAGATGGTGATTTATTGAACCAAAGCCATTTAATAGAAATACACTCTTTACTGAACATTTTGACAATGCACTTGAGATTTTAAACTCATCTGGGTCAAACAAGTCTTCCTGCTGTACGCAGACATGTCGCTGCTCAAAGCTCATTTGTTTTCAAAATGTTACCTTTCTTAATTTGACTTGTTCTGTTTTATGTTGTCTTACTCATATATTACTCTCTGGATGTCTGATGTTCTCTTTACTTATTTCTGATGTTTACTGTAAAGTTTCCTTGAGCTCTGGAAAGGCGCTATATAAATAAAACATATTATTAATATTTTTATTATTATTATTCATGTCACGTCTTTAAAAGTAGCTAACAGCAAATATCATTGGATAGTCTCTTATTGACAGGATTTCTCTCATGAACATGAACCACACTTTTACTACAAATAAAACAAAAAAGCAATGACAGTGATAGCCGCAAATTAGCCAATGGTTTTGCTACAGCACAACTGTGGTTGTACAAATGCTAAATGCTGTATAAATGCTAATCAATCTAAAAAAACAGGGTTACTACACTTTTACTATACGTAAACCATGGTTTATTTTCATAAATGTTGTCTTTTATTACTTTACTTGTAATTACTTGTAATTGCAAATATGTTTGCGGATCTCTTAACTGTTTGGTGGTTGTTGCCCTCAGGGCAGAAGCACCGCTTGAGGCTATGAGCTACTGCAGGGGCTGAACTCATGCAGAGAGGGTTTGTTTATGACCAGAAGCGGGTGTTGGGTACATAAACATGAGGCAGATGTTTAGAGTGATCTAAGAAAGAGAGAGCGAGACGCTGGCAAATGGTTTCCAGACCATCTCATTTATTTTCTCTGTGATTGGACGGCCAGTAATATGTCATCAGGCGCGGCTTTTACAAACATGCCATCGTGTCACTTAAGCCCACCGTTATCTGTCCTCTCAGCTGCACTAACACCCGCCCCTCCCACCTACAACAGCTTTAACACCTGCACTGAATTTTACAGGCCCAGGGGGGAGTAATCAATAGAGGAGTGACACAACTGATCATCGACGATCGTAAAAGCACTTTCCTTTAAACTATCACCAATCAGAACAGAACTGCTCTCTACATATATATCTGCTACATGTATATTATTATATACATACATTTTATGTATAAACATAAAACACATAATGCGTAAAATATGCATTTACATACGTGTATTTGTATACATAATTTGGTGTATAAATATATACATAAATTTACAGCGTATCTACTCTCAACCATCACCAATTAGAGCAGAGCAGCTCACTCTAAAGAACCAGATCTTTATCTACAGAAGAGGAAACAACTTCTTAATGCTGATAAGTAGTTAGTCTTAGTTAGAATAGTCATTTCTAGTTAGTTATTATGCAGGAAAAGGCTTCATGTTTCTAGGAATGTTTAATCAGTATGTTTAACATTGTCAGAGATAAACTGAGAGCCCTGTTTAGAATAGGAGGGGATATAGTGTGGGCTTTAGGGTTCATATATTTGAGTGAGTGGAGCAGGTGTGCGTGTATGTGTGTGTTTTGGCAAGAGACGCTAGTTTATGAGAACTCTATAAGACCCCCCTCCACCTAACACACACCGCATATATGCTCATGAGCTGCTGGCGCGCTCACATTAAAGCCATAAATATTGTTTGCAATTGTGCTTTCAGGATGTAGAGAGCATATGGTCAAACAGACATTAGAATGGAATTCTTCATAGCATGATATTGTATTGTGGGGGGTTTATTATGGTACAATACATCACTGGTGTGACCTAGGTCACTGGTTTTTCTCGATCACTCATATTGTGCATGTTATGGCCACATGTGATGGTGGCGTGTTAGTGTGAGAAAGAGAAGAAAAATGTGTTTTCTGGATAGCTAATTTTTCACAGTATTTACAAGGAGTCTGTCTACTTAGAAGGGATGATAGATTCATTATTCATTTGTGTGTAGCTACACAAGCACGCTGAAATTGTTACGGACATTTTCCTGTGTGAGTGACCAAGTATATGTCATTATTTTGTCATCACACAGCCCCCCCCCCAGACTGTGGCGACAGCAGGGGATTCAAACAGCACACGGATCCACAGTTTGAGGGATATTCAGGGAAATGTTGACTGACCCCTGCAGGTAAGGGTCAATGGTAGGATCCTGGCAAAAGCTGTACAGGAAAACGGAAGTCTATTCATGTCCTATTGCTCCATAACTCTGACTTTGACATACAAAACAAGACCATCCAGCAGGAGCACCGCTGTGCGCACACACACGTGCACGCACACACACACTTAGTAAGCAAGTTGTCCACAATCTACTCTCCGTATTCAAACAATGCTTACAAAAATTGTCAAATATTCCCTGGGTCTCTTGAATTTCAATTCATAATTAGAATTTGTGCATCAACACCTACTATAACAATATTTACAAAATGTGTATGGAAATGTAGAAAACATGCATCACGCTTTCAGAATCACATATCCAGGATCATACCCTCAGTAACAGGAGAAAAAGGTTTCCTCTTGATCAGCAGACAGCGAAGATTTGAGTCGGGGATCATTCTCACACCTGTCAAAGGCAGATTATTAGAATGACATCAGTGGACAATGATTCAAATATTCAAAATAACTGACAGAATGTTCACTTTTAAGTCAACTGTCCCTTTTTAAAAAGACTTCAGTGTGACGTTAATCTACAAGTGAAAGTCTCCATAAAGTACCTGAAACCTTCTCCTGGTCTATATAAAACTGTGTCTTCATAATCCTTCTCCTTCTGGTTAAGTAGAACAGATCTTTTGAATGAACGAGATGATATTACAGCTTCCTTTATGTCTCCAAAAAGCAGCAGGTGCAGCCCACGCTTCCCAAACTGGCCGTGTGACCGTCCCTCTTTTTCGGTCTCCTCAGTCAGGGTTGAACGTGTCGGGAGATTTGTGAGGAGACATTTTTTCCAGACTATGAGGAAGCCACAGGAAGTCTTCTCACACGCGACCATTCTTCTGCCAGAAGTTTACAGTCATGCAGGTTTGTTCCGCCGAGGGCCCGGGGCCCCCTCTTCACTTCCTGAGGAGCCCCAAAGGGAGGCCAAGATCAGGGTCAGCACCCCAGGGACCCATGTATTGCCAATGAAGAGAGTCTGTTATCTTTTAGACATGATCTACAAGGTAGTAATCACCAGTCACAGACCTGTACCTTCCTCAGCGATCAAAGAACACAGTCATAAAGACATGAATCCTGTAATCGGCAACTGTTTGCATCCTGTTAAACTCTCACTACAATGATTGTGACAAGGTATCACAGGGAATAGTTAAGAACTCAGTGTTACCTAAACTCCTGCATAAAAGCACTATGAGAAGCTTCCAAAAGCAGGACTTTGGAGCAACTGGCATTTGCTATGATTCTTTTCTGTCTGTTCTGATGGGAATTTTTCACCTAATAAGCAGTGGTTCCCAACCTGGTTCTTCGAGTAGCTCCAGGATTGTATAAAGTATATTTTTCGATGTCTGGATGCCATTTCCCCAGTTAACAGTTTTAGGCTGTAAGAACGTTTCCATAACATTTTCAAGTAACAAAAATATTTTTAAAAATTTTATTTTGAATGTTCTATGAAAGTTCTATGCATTCAAATTATTGCTTGGTTCTAAGAATATTAACATTTTTAAAGCTTTCAAATTAACAACTTAACGTTTTTCATATATGATATATAGCGTTCTACTAACAAAACTGCAAGAACATGTTTAATACTTTTGACAGAGCTTAGAGAACGTTTTGAGAATCTGAGAACTTTTTGTTAGCTGGGTCAGGTCTTGGTGTACTGTGCTAATGAGCGAATAAGTGTGATCTGGTAGAATAGGGAAACATCATGAGCACTGGTAAGGGTTCACCAGAAACAGAGTTGGGAACCACTGCCCTACAAAACTGCATCACATTTATAAAATGCAGAATTAAATTCTTCATTGAGATTTTATTAGGAAATCCAATATCTTCCAAAAGAAGACATACAATTATTGTAGTTTATTACTCAGTATTGAAATATGTAGTGAGTCACCTTTAGTTGAGTAAAGAAGCTTCAGTCTTTGTTGATGACAAGGTATCTTTGTTTAAGACAGATATGGATATCAGGCCAAGGTCAGGGGTGAAAGGGAAGTGAAGAGCCATTACAGAGGAAAAGATCAAAGGTGCCCATTCTCTGATCCTCATTCTCTGATCCTCATTCTCTGATCCTCATTCTCTGATCCTCATTCTCTGATCCTCATTCTCTGATCCTCATTCTCTGATCCTCATTCTCTGATCCTCATTCCCTGATCCTCATTCTCTGATCCTCATTCCCTGATCCTCATTCCCTGATCCTCATTCCCTGATCCTCATTCCCTGATCCTCATTCTCTGATCCTCATTCCCTGATCCTCATTCCCTGATCCTCATTCTCTGATCCTCATTCCCTGATCCTCATTCCCTGATCCTCATTCCCTGATCCTCAGCGGAGAGCTCTGGGCAGAAATGACTGAGAGCACTTTCCATCTATTATCGCTGGTCTCAGACTGCCTGACTGAGCCTAAATCGATCTATATATAGCAAGGCAATAAAACAGTATTTGTTATTTTCTTCGCTCCAGTCGAAAGAATATTTCCAGACAGTTCTCATGACCCATGACCCCAAACGTGTCCTGTCCTTATGGATGAGCTTCAGAGGACATTCGACAGTTCTCATGCCACTGCGCTGGCACATAAAAACACCATTTAATTTTTAAAAAAGTTTAACGGAAAAACATGTAAAACACAGAACAAACATTTGCAGAGCTACAATAAAAGATACAGATAAAGAGCTGTTCCAATGACTTTAACAAGCAAACTGTGTTCACATGTGGTTGTAAATGATCAGATGTGTTTCCAAAAGGAATGAATCTGACTGTGCCAGACTACATCATCTTACATCTGAGATCTCCCTTGTGGACCGTTTTCAGGGCTTCCGGTTCAGAACAGACAGTATAACCAAGTTCAGCGGTCGGCACACCAGCACACGCTTGTGGTCATCCTTTGGAGGCTCGTGTTGTGGTTTGGCATAAGGAGCTGGAATGAGACAGCTATAGTTATACGCTATAGTCATAGTGCATAGTTCTCCAACAGCACTGCCCCATTTGGATGTCTTACTTATGTGACACACCCAGTTCAGGTCAATGAGTACAAATCATTTTTAATGCATTCAAGTGCATTTAAAATATACATTTCATAAGTAAGTGTATTCCGAGAATTCAAATTCATGACCTTAGCGTTGCTACCAAGATATTCTGCTGAGCTACAGGAAACTGTGAACCATCTGAAACGCTACTTCCGGTATGTTAAATAAAGGATCAAAAAAACAAATTATAAAAACTCATTATGGGAAAGTAAGGGAGTGGGGAAAATAACTACTGGACATACTCGCGCTCATAGCGTTGTAACACTGCCATCTAGTGGTGAGAACGAGAGCTGGCATATATAAGATCATTTGTTTAGTCACTGTGTGAATTTTCTCTTATTTAGGTGTGAAACTGTAAAATCGTTTAAGCTGTTTTCCAGTAACATCAACATGCCATTTGCGCTCCTCTGCAATCATTTGTTAAGTGGAATTTAAGTGATTTTTAAGTGATCTGCTTTTTGGTTCAAGGTGCAAAAAGTAACATAGAAAAAATAAACTATAACTATATTAACTACTTTTACACAACGTAAATATAGCAAAAAATCTACATAAAAAATAATCATCAGGTTGGTGGCTATTTATTTGTCCGTGAGCTGAATCTTTTACGTACCTGGATGCCAGTCTAAAACAGACGGAATGGGATTTATAATCACGTCCATTGGGATGTTATGAACGTCCCGGATGTTGCCGGGATAGAGCGGTTTTCGCTACTAAAACTGCCCGTGTTACGGGTGTAAATCCTTACACGGGCTTAATAGCTGTACTGCTAATACGCTATACGAAAACACCGCTCAGAGTATGAAACTTCACCGACAGATGTTTAATTAAGAAACGAGGAAGTATCGTGTCTGCGCCTGCGCGAGTGCAAACCAACCGCATCTTCCCCTTCCCGTCTGTTTTATTACAGACCAATTAATTATTATTTTATCATTTTTTATATCCGATGTTTTACTAAACTGTTTAAGATATGTGTTTAATTTCGAGTCTTACAAACTGATATTTTTACTGATACTTTCTTTCTCTCCCTCTCTCTTTCATTGTGTGTGTGTACATTTCGCTGATTTATTTACTAAGAGCAGTAACTAATATATATATGTGTGTGTGTGTGTGTGTGTGTATTTCGATAAATATGGCTGAGGCTTGTATGATCATATACTGTACAGCACTGTGCTAGCTCTAACAAATGTTACACCCACACACCAAGACTGGCCCGCATTTCCGGTAATATTTATCTGTAGGCATGTAAGAGTTTTCTGAAGCCAAACTCACTCTGTCTCGCACTCTGCTCTGCAGACTGTTAATGGAAAGCAAAATGTAAGCGCCGTGAGCCGATTCCTCTGACAGCAGCAGAAGGTTTGGGTTTGGACTTACTGCCAACAGACTGTAACAGGCAGATGGGTTTTCACACAAACAACAGAAAACATCCAGAGCAGTCAGGAAGGCAGAAACACACTGAAACACAGTGAGGAGATATTTTGGATAATGAGGCACTGTTAGCAGGAGATGTTAATTCATTCTGTGCTGTGAGAAGACAAACTGTCCAATATACATAACTCCAAAATTTCAAAGCCATATGCTGAGCTACAAATATCATTTATAATCGACTGGAAGTCATCTAAAAGATTATATTTAATGCACCATAAAACTATCACGGGAGACTCGGGTAATTAGGTTACCTTCATAAAATGTGTTTAGTGCAACAATTTAAAGAAAAAACATTCAGAGTTTTTGGTCTCTGTGTCACGCATATGATTTTACTGTTTTTCATCTTGCAAAGACGTATGTTCTTCCCAATATTTGCAGCGTAAAGTAATTCAGGTTACTAATAGCCAATGTCACAAAGTCTGGTTGCAGTAAAATATAAGCACCAGCAGATGGCGGTGATACGTCGAAGTCCTGCTGATATTGGGGCATTTAAAATATACAGCAATGAAGCAAAGACTGGCAACGTAAACATCCAAATGTGCAGCACAGATATCAAGATCACAAAAACAGCCTTAAACAAATATTTAAATTAAGTGATGTGACGTGCAGGTCAAGTAAGCATATGGTAACCCATACTTGGAACAGGGAGCAACTGGCATTAAGGTGCTTTGTGAAAGTGACTGACTCTTATCTCTGAATGTTTAATCAGTAACTGCTGTAGCCTTCAAATTATCAGTGATAATGCAAACACATGCCCTGAGCACAGACACTCTGCTTTTCCATTTTCCATTGTGTCTTGTGTTATCATATAGGTTCAGTCCTGTGGCAGTAAAAGATGAAACTATAGGTCGTGTGTTATCAAGGCTCCTCACTTCGAGTTTATAGTTGCATGTTCAATACTGTAGGTGATGGTATTTAATAATTAATTCTTATGACCTCAGTTCAGCTTTAGTTATACTGACCGCTTCATTCATGGTGATATTCCTTAGTAAACCTGCCACAGTATAACAATCTATGAAGAGAGAAACAAGGAAAATATGGTTTGCGGTTTACAGTATTTACATGTGGCATTGTTAAAATAGTTTTATAAAGTACAGATTAATGCAGACTTAATGGCCCACTGAGCCCCTGCTGTTCTGTTCATGGGCAGTTCATGCATTTTTTAGTTGAATGTTCACTCTAGCTCATGTAACGGTGAAAATATACCCCATAAGCACCATTGAGCGGTTCCTGGGCTCACTCAGTTTGTCTCTTTCTTCATCTCTCTGCAGACTTTCTGGCTGTCTGTGTGATGAAGCACAAGGACCTCTGACTGATGTTTCATGCATTAGAACTTATGATGTAATGAGTGTCATGATTCTTTATATCTTTGATAAATATATGATTTTACCCCAAAATTATTTTTGCATTTTTTTCCTTTAATGGTACTTTTTGTGTTATATATATGTGTATACATATGTGTGTGTGTATGTGTGTGTGTGTGTATATATGTACATATATGGACTTCTAGAAAGTCCAAGTACAAAAGTTTAATGTTCTGTCATTGACAAAAAATATTGATGTCAATGGTTATATCTCTGTCTGGGCAGGGTGGTTTTTAACCAAGAGCATAATTTAAATGTCCTTAAGGGGGCAGGAGAGAGCCAGACATATTTACATTTTTTAACGCATCACATAAGAGAGCTGTTAACGTAACAATGAATTCACAGCCATCTGTTAAATAAAAACACAGGTGAATTACATCACACACCCCCATGAAGAGCTGTAGGACAGTGAAGGACATAATGCTTGAATCAGACTCCTGTTTCCAGTTTTCTGGACAACAGTTCCTGAAGTCTCTCTCTCTCTCTCTCTCTCTCTC
Organism: Botia almorhae; assembly: GCA_036877575.1. Classification (NCBI taxonomy): domain Eukaryota; kingdom Metazoa; phylum Chordata; class Actinopteri; order Cypriniformes; family Botiidae; genus Botia; species Botia almorhae. The sequence goes on along the minus strand of JAZGTJ010006088.1, from coordinate 8,550 downwards.
TCTCTCTTTCTCTGTCTCTCAGTGTCATTCAGTTCTGAGTGCTGCATCTTTGTAAGGCCAGAGAGTAACATAAAATCAATGTTTCATTAACATTTAATGAGTTAGACTGGCTTAACAGCACCAGAACAGATGCTTCTGTGCCAGCTTTCAGACTGACTTTAGCTGCTGACTTGACAACAGTTTTGATCTTTTTCTCGGGATAGTTCTAGTCTTGATGCACGTAGGGAAGACTGATCCGAGTTCAGCAGCTAATAGGGGTTTTCTTTCATCATTGCTGAGATGGTGCTGTGAGGGCAGGGCACAGACAGGGGATACTCTGTCATTCTGATCTGTGACTGTTTATGACAGATATACATCTGCAGGTTTTAGATCTAAGGGCTGGCGGGTAACTTTTCTTAAATTATATGACTAAGTAGTGTGTGTATATCTGCTTTATTTTCTGTGTTTTAAAAAAAAGAAGGCAAGAAATGATAAAGAATATAGAATATATATATATAGAATATAGAAAACAATGAACAAACTCTTCAGACTGCTTGTGCTATTGGTTTTATTGTTTATAAACATCACTATTGGCTTTACCCCTCATAACAGGCAAAATGTAATATCAGAAGTGGAAAAATCTATATGTCTTTACACAGAGAGGAAGATAAAAGACAGAAAGAGAAGGCAAGGGGGAAATGAGAGACAATTTGAAATCTCTCAAGGACCATATGGAGGGCTGTGAGTTGCCTACCATATGCTGAAGGCTTTTGTCATGGAAATAACGCTTTATTTTTTGGCACTTCATGTTATTGTTCAGCCAGGCTGGGCACTTTCACAAAAGAAATTAAAACAGAGAGAAAGAGGGAGGGAGAGAGCGATGGACAGATCCTGGTGAACAGAGGGTATGAATACCATTGTTAATATTGCTGGTAGCTACAGCAGGTAATGAACTGATGGAGTCTGTGATCCTTTTCAGCCTGTCCACGGTTCAACTGCTCAGAATAGCTTAAAGCGAAAAGGATCAGTCTGTCCCCACATGCGACGTCTCATTATTGCCGAGATCTATGTACACATATATTTACACTTAGTTCAGGAATAATGCTTTTGTTTTCACTTTCTCTGTCTCTTCATTTATCTCACATCTTCATCGTGTTTGTGGGAAAATGATTTTCTGGAAAAGCAAAATGAAGATCGGATGGTAATCCTTTGGAATAGCCTTTTTATAAAAGCTGATCTGTGTTACAGCAAGCGTTGCATAATTACAAATTCAAACCTCATCCTAAAGATGTAAATGTTAAGGAACTCTCAGGTCATAGAAGGCAGTGTGTTGATACTCAAAAATACAGTATGAGAGATGGTGTCAGAACAAAAGCAGGATGGGTGTCCATCAGTGATGCGGAGCGCCGCTGGGACACGGCGTACCAGTGTACCAGGTCAGGAATGGATGGATAAGAGATGAAGTGCGAGAGAAAAGTGGGAGGGGAAACTCATCATCTATTCCCTGCAGGTTTTGGCCCATTACTGAGATTGTGTCGTCCTTTTTACAATATGCAAAACGCTGACAGAGCCTTTGGCTGCTGCTGCTCGACCTTCATTACAAGGTCAAACGCAGTCTCAATTATACTCCTTGACTACTGTCTGTCCACCAACACCTGTTAACCCCTTAGGGGAGTGGACATGGCCCCTATTCTCTGACATTAGCTGCATCTTTATGTGTTTGAATACATGTATATTTTTGTAAGCATACTATTTTATCCACAATGACCTACAATGAGAAAATGTACTCATCATTTACCAGTCCTATTAATAGTAAAGAGCCTCTATCTTTCCTTATGTTACAATTTTTTAACTCTAAATTCTGATTGGTTGTGTTACATCCTATTTGCTATGCCTGAAGTTGCCATGCCAGGTTGCTACTGTAAACAGCCTAACTTAGGATAATGAACTGTATTACTTGCTGGAAAAACATAGATTCTTTTAATAATTATTAATACAAACGTAACTATATATTGAACTTCTGGTGCTTTTTGTCATAGCTGTTACTGCATTTTTAAAAACGCAAGTAAATGCGCTACTGTACACGTGATAAAATAAATGTAACACACAGCCTGTCATGATTTATTGCTTTATACCCATTTCCTTTTCAATTATGGTGATAAAATCTCTGTATTATGAAATAAACAGTTAATTGTCCCTGTCTCTTCTCCAGTGTGTACATAGAGACAGACTGATGATATGATTGCGTCTGTCATACTTTCATCTCCAAACACCATTCAGATATCTATTATACAGCAGCAGCAGTGCACTAATGCCATATGCCTAGTTATTACTGGCAATTCTGCCATCAAGCCTCTATTTTGTTTCATCTCTGTCCTAAACTCAGCACTCCTTTCACCCCAAACACAGTCTGGCGGAATAAAGCATTCTGATTGGTCAGTGAGAGGGGCGGGGTCATTATTTCTGGGTCTAGGATTTCAGTTTTACCCGTCACTGAAACTTCATGTCCTCATTTGGCAGCTACAGCTTATGATGGGATTTATTTGGCTAGCTTAAAGCAAATGCATGAAATATGGGTTAGACTTTTCTAATTACATTCAAAACTTTGCTATTGCCAAGATGTATTGGGTTTGTGATGATGATAATAATACCAGACAAAGAAATCTAGCCATGCTGCTCTTACACAAAGGCTGCGAATTTATTGGACGTGTCTGGTTTAAATTATTGCTGCTGATTCCATGATTAAAATGTCATTTAAAGTTGTACGTACAAAAAGAACACGCGTTTTAATATCAGTTTAATTTAATCTGATTTTGCTCTGCGTGTCATTTATACGTTTATTGGTGTTTGGATGTGCCCAGATTTTTCGAAATTATTTGGCGTTTGAAAATGAGATGAATTGTGATGTCACAGAGATGTGGGTGGAGTCACAACACACCATTTAGAGGCGCTCTGGATGGGTCGGCAGGAAATGGAGTTCAAGAAACAAACAAAATGGAGAAAATGACCTTTGAGATATTTAGGAGGTTTCGTTTATTGCCCTACATTGACTGCTAACAGGACAGCTGTGATTATATAAGTGGCTGTACCTAAGAAGTATTATTGCCTATTAATCATAGCATTATCACCTGAATTCTTCTGTCTTACACACTGCATACCATTCCTCTCCAAAAAAGACTAAAATCCTTCTACAGCTGAATCATGCATATAAAGAGTTCATTAAAGAGCAGCATCTTTAAAGTTCGCCGGCAGTTCAGAATCCATAACACAGAGAATAATCATAAACGCAATAATAAATAAATAGATACATAAATAAACACGCGTTAATAAATAGAGAAAGGAAAATAGTGCATCGACAAATACATAAATACTCAACAATTGCAATACTGGTATGGCGGAAATGAGGTTCGTTTGATGGGCGCTGTAAGAGCTCGGACAGAGCAGAGGTTAGGGGTCATACCTGCCTCTGGGTGAGGTAATCATTGAGCAGGAAGACAAGAGGCGGAGCTCCAGTCATAGAGAGCACATGCAGTCTGATTTAGTGTGTGAATTGTGCAGGAAGAAAATCAGAGCGAGCAGAGATTTCCAAAATCTGCCGTGATGTCGTTTAAAGTCCTGATGTCCGTATTGTAATGAGCGTGTTTTAGATGTTTGGAGATGCAGGAGCCGAAATGAGTGCAGTACGGTCACCGTGGTACACACCAGCGTGGTCCTTCTGCTCCATCAGATACCAGCGGTTACAGGAAATGATTGGCACAATAAATAATTCAATCAACACATAAATAATTCAATAAATTAAAATGGAAAACCAAGGAACTGTCCGAATTTGAATATAAAAATAACACTTTTAAATAAAATACCAAAGTGTAACAAAAGTTTTCATCTTTTCTGAGGTCTACAATCTTTTCTCCTTTTCTTTTTTGCAAATACTGTCAATATTCACGTTTTCATAAAAAGTTCATGTTGGCAGTTGCAAACGAATTTAAAATTAAAGCGCAGCATAAAAATACAAATTGATTTTCATTTCTCAAAAAGCACAAAACTGTTGCTGTCCTTTTTGTTGTTGTTTTTTGTTTGTTTTTTGTTTGCTATAAAACATCAGGAATCTAAATATTATTACTGTTATTATTAATAGCATTATGTTCATAAAAATGTGCATGCCAGGCCTCATAATTGTAAGTGTACGAGTGAAGTCTGTTTTTTACCAAAGAAAAAATCCAGCATCTATTCATTATTGTCTCTTATTATTGGGTCGGTTTGGTTTTTCTTGGGGAAAATATTGCTTTCTAAAAAAGGGAGAGTGAGGGAAGTAGTGAGTGAGGGAGCAAGTGGATGGGCGGAGGGACTTTAAGAGCGTTATCATTTATCTTTTCTTAATCTCTCTTCTCACTTTATCCTGCATCTGGTGTTGTTAATTCTCAGATCCAGACTCGTCCTCGTCCCCGGAGCCTCTGAAGCAGGCCGACTCGTAGTGCTTGTTCAGGTACGACTTTAGCGCAAAGGTTTTATTGCAACGTTTGCATCGGTAGTGTTTGAATGCCGAATGCGTCTGCATGTGCGCTCGTAAGTTGGAGCGGTCTGCGAAGGCTTTCCCGCAGTGGGCGCAGGCAAATGGTTTTTCTCCTGTATGCGATCGCATGTGCCCCTGCAGGAGCCACGGCCGACTGAAGGCTTTGCTGCAAACGTGGCATTTGTGCTTGAGGTCGTGGGTGAGAATATGCATGGCCAGCGCCGGCATGGACACGTAAACCTTGTTGCAGGTGGGACACTTGCGCGCCATCTTGCTGTCGAGGCTGCGGTGGGTCTGCTTGTGTCGGCTCAGGTTCGAGGAGGTGGCGTAGGTTTTTCCGCACTCGTTACAGGTGTGTCTGGGACCTCCGTTGCTGACTCCTCCCTCTTCCTTCTCTTCTGGGTCACTTTTCCTTGCTTCCACAGCATCTCCCTTCCTCCTCGAGCGCCCGTCCGATATGAAGAACGCATCCATGGTGTAACCCTCGGTGAGGGATTCGCTCTCGCTGCTGAAGTATCCGCGGGCCGTGAGGCCGGATTGGGGGCTGTCCGGATGCTCCAGGTCCGGCTGGCAGTATTCCCCTCCACCGCTGCTGACCGGAGAGTACAGTGGATCTGACAACCCAGAGCCCAGCTTCATGTTGACCTGCTTCCCCTCTGAGTATGCAGAAGAACTGATGTAATCCTGGATGTAGCCTGCAATAGACAGACATAAAACAGATGACTGATGAGCAAAGAAGCTAATGAGTAAAATTAACCTCTAATCACTTTTTCTCTGAACTGCAGGTTCTTTAAAAAGCCATTAAACACAACAGCAGGATTTCAGGTATGTGTGAGTCTTTTGTGAAACAAACACAAAAAAGAGACAATCAATGTCATTCCCACAATACCCTTAGAAAACACCTATGACATCATCTCTGCTTTTTGAACATTACATTTAACACTTTTATCCAACGTGACTTATGTGCATTGAAGGTATACATTTGATCAGTGTGTGTTCCTTGGGAACCCACAACCTTTGCACTACTGCGCTATAGGAACATTCCATGAAAAGGAACGCCATGAAGCTTCCTTGGCTTTGGAATTTATACCAACAAACAAATTCTTCAATGTTATGTACACTTCTAGATGGTTAAGGTCACTTGAATTTTCCATATATTATGAGAACCAAATGTAACACCAGCAAATTTAGAATTTTTTTGGTTCTCAAAAATATAGTTTGTACAATATTAAAACCATTATGTTTGTGGAATATCTCCATTAAACAGAAAACCCAATGTCTGTGTGTGCGTGTGTGTGTGTGTATGAGAGAGAGAGAGAGAGAGAGAGAGAGAAACACAGAGAGTTTTAACACATGGGTAATGGCTAATTAAGCTGGTTAACTGTAGAGGAAGCCACTTTGTTTTTGATAGGATTAGCCTATAAGACTCCAACTGAGTTCTGTGTTTATTTGTCTGTTATACACAACACGATATGTTGAAAGTGGAATTAAATGAGGGTTAACATTCTAAATTGATTCAAACTGTC